>QGSO01000207.1:0-147117 GCA_011037825.1 Carya cathayensis
GTTTCTAGATTTAAGAAAATCTATCATCAAAAGCCTTAGTCATGCAACAAAACCTCAATGAAAACTCTTAAACACATGCTACGAACACTCCATAAAATTTTCAGACCAAGATATGTCCATTAGCTTGGTCAAAAACTCCAAAACATAACATACTCTCCAGATTCACGCCCAGAATGAGCTTTCCATGGTTAAAAATACTTGTTACCGACCAAATGACCATGGAATGATACGAATAATATATCTACAGAAAATAGACTCAATGAGGAACAACTTTTATGAAGGAGTCATCATGTGAAAATACTTAAAAAGGGTCGAGAATCTCCACGTAAAAAGACACAGAAATCTGCCCGAGAGAGCTCTTTTGGCCGGTTTCTCTCTAAGAACGGGGTGAAGAAATGACTAAAGTGAAGTAAGTGTGTCTTGCACGACTCAAGACTTCTATAGGGGGAATATATGGACCTTAATGATCATTGAGTGGAGGTAGATATGTGACATAAAGTGGAGGATAGTGGGGGGCAAAGGATTGCCTACAAAAGCTATGAGGCATGGGGCTTGATGGGGTGGATTCCACCATACTATTGAGTGCACCTTGAGGAAATGAATGGTCTGCCAAGTGGGGGAGGAAACTTCTCCAAGAAGCTTTGCCAAGGTGGCCAAATTCGTGGGCCTCAACCAAGTGGGCTTCAATTTGGGGTTTAAAGGGGGTTTGGTTAGGGTTTGAGATGATATCAAGCCTAAATCCAATTTTTTCTTGGCCCAATCAAATTTTCAAAGTTTAAAATGTTGGATAAAGATTTCATAATAAGAATTTGAGAAATTAATAGCATGTGGAAGTGATTTAATCAAGTGATTAAACACAATGCTAGAAATTGGATCAAAAGAGTTTGAAGGCCAATTTTAGGGTTTGGGGAAACCGTTTAGGGTTTCGGTTTCAACCAATTTTTTGGGGTTTCAAATGGATTCCAACCATTTAGGATTTCACTAGGGTTGAAACCCTCTTTGATCTGACTCAATTTGGTTGATCAGATGAAAAAGGTTTTGCTTAGATGACATTATCTCACACCTTGATTTCCTTCACAAATCCATCTAATGGTTCCTCTTTGTGCCAAATCTCTAATACTATTCACTATATGTGGCTAAGATCTTGCCAAGTGTCCAAATAAAACTTCTCTAACCTAATTTGGACATTCCACACTGTAATTTTGAAAACACTGCACTTAGTACGCTTATCGAGGTTACTATTCACTCAAAAAAAAACGTAATAAACTTAGTACTGAAAAATCCTAAATATTCAATTGAGCCTAGTGGTGTAGACTATAACGTATTCTGACACTTCTAACTACCTCAAACAACTAAAATCGCATTTCTGGCACCATAATGAGTGATAACACTAACTATGTTGACAAACTAGAACCTATGCGATTAGTCAATTCGTGAAAACTTACGAAATTTTCACAAGGTTCCTAAAGTCTATAGAAATTTCACCATTGAATTTCTAGCGGGCTGTTACAGATTCAATCATTAGATTTCACGCCAATATGCCCCCTCAAGCATAATGAGAAGGAACGAACCATAAGCTTGTTACAAAGTAGACTAAATTTGGAGGCCACCCAAGGCTTAGTTAGAATATATGCATGCCGGTCTTTACTAGAAATAAATCAAACTTGAAGCCGACCATGGGTAACACGTTCTTGAACAAAATAAAAATCAATTGCAATGTGTTTGGTTTGAAAGTGACCAGAGGTAACACGTTCTTGCTCGAGCCCTGGCCATTGCCCCCTTCTACCCACACCTCCCCTTCCCCCAATCCGCACCTTCCTCGCTACCACCCCGTGAGCCTCTCAATTTTCTTTTTTCTTTATTTTCTCCACACCGTTGCTACAAGCCAACCGGTGCAAGCCACGAGTGCAAAGCTCAGTCTCGTACCACATATCGCAACCTTTCCTGCATCCACCGACCCCAACCCATAGCCTATAAATAGGTCATACTTCCCCTTGCTCAAAATGCACCTCCAAGCCTCTCATCCTTCCTCAAACCTCCTCCTTTCATCTTCCTCTCCCTTAGATCTCCATTTTTGTAGCATTTAGGAGAGTTTTCCCTCCAACGTCGCCATGAGCCACTGCCATCAGTGGCATTCCAGTGGTCGTGCAACCACCCCTTGGCCTCCCCCTTTCCATTCATTACCTCCTCCTCCCTTAAAATCACCTAACCCGTGAGCTAAGGCCTATTTTTGGCCACAGCCCCGTCGTGCTCTACCACCCTCTACCGTGAAATCCTCTTCCTCCACCCTCTACTATATCATATTTGTCACCCATTGGCCTCCTAGTCATAGACTTCCCTTAGTTCCTCCAGATCCGCCTTTATCTCCATTGCACTGCCATTGCCACCGTTGTGCTCCGCCCCTCCAGAGACCACCATAGTAAGCCACATGCCACTCACCTTTTTTCTTTATCTTTAGACAATGTCGGTTTTTGCATAACTATTTTCATGTATCTGCGCAGCATCTTGTGTTCTCGCGCATCGCGGAACACTTAAATTTGACACGTTTGATCATCCAAAAACTTGCCTTTTTGGTGTAGTAAGTAAAACTCTAGACTAACCTTCAAATTTCTAATGCTGGAAAAATTATGTTTTGGTGCAGTCTGTTTGGGTTGGATTTTGTGGCCACGGGCCATGTAAAGTATTGGGATTTATTATCATAGTTGGTGATGGATTTGTTGGCCAAGGGCCATATGGAGCATTGGGAATCGTGTGTAGTTGTGGAAAACCTGTTTTCTTGGAATTGTGACAACTGTGATGTTTGTATGATGAATAGTATGTTGTTGTTTGTAATATACCATGCCATCCAATATCTGCCTATCATACATCTGCATTTTTGTAACTTACATTTGTTTGGCTTGATATTAATATTGTGCTCTATTTTTTGTTGTGCAGTGAAACCAGTAAAACTATATTTTTGGTGTCAAAAGGATTAAGAATTTATTTTCTAGGTGCATGCATTATCGTAGTTGGTGATGGATTTGTTGGCCGAGGGCCATATGGAGCGTTGGGAATCATGTGTAGTTGTGGAAAACCTGTTTTCTTGGAATTGTGACAACTGTGATGTTTGTATGATGAACAGTATACTGTTGTTTGTAATTTTCGATGTCATCCAATATTTGCCTATCATACATCTGCATTTTTGTAATTGACATTTGTTTGGCCTGATATTAATATTGTGCTCTGTTTTTTGTTATGCTTTGAAACCAGTGAAACTGTATTTTAGGTGTCAAAAGGATTAAGAATTTATTTTCTGGGTGCATGCATATCACAACCTTAAGTCGAGAAAGGGTATTCTCTCAGTAGAGCTCCTCTGGTCACTTGGGAGCATATAAAATTGAATGACGTCCCATAGGCTATCGCCAAGCGACAATAGGCTCGTCCAAGATGGTAACACTCTTGGTATGACTCTGTGGCCCCTCTAGTGGCTGGGGCTAGAGAATGTCTGGTTACTTATGTGCCAAGCGTGGAGTCGGACATCGCTCGTTACTAAATTACACCAATAGTCGTTACCTGTTGTGTGACGAAGGGAGCCAGAGTGTGAGAATGGTCTCTAGGGGAGACCATGGTGCACACTGTAATTAAACGAATGATGTTTAAATGAAAACTTGATTTTTGGCGTGAGTGGCTTAACTGATGTAGCTTTTGTGTAAAAATTACAATAAAGGGTATTTTGGTCTTTACTCACTATTGTTGTCCTTGTTTGTTGTATGCCTTGTATTTGAAATCTTGGTTGTTGTCTATGGTTTTACTTGTTGATATTGCAAAATCTCATCGTGGTGTTTTCACCTATGGTTCCATTTCATGGAACCTTAGATTTCGATGCAGTGGACGGGTTTGAACACAACAGACGGACCCCACCTAAGGAGTGATGACTTGGGTTATATTGTAGTTGTGATTGAGGGATTTGCTTTTATTTTATTTTGATCAGCTAGATGATTGTAATAACTTTATGGAGAATTTTTTTGTTGGGTTGTAAACTTAATTTTCTGTTACTTAGATTGAGACTGCCTTTTTAAAACTTTTCCATTGCGTGTATTAAACTACATATATATTGCATGTTTGCACACACTTACATTTGGCGACGGGGGTGTTCGACCCGAGTGACCATTCCCCCGGTGTCACAACTCCTACCAAATCACACGTGAGGTCGAGGGTGCCACATTGTAGCTAAAGTATATGTCTTGTTATAATAAAGTTCCTTTTGTTGACTTGGAAATTTTAACTGTCCTTTTATTTGATTTTTTCTCGGCTGGGCGATTGAGAGTGGATCGAAGAACTAATATAAAACAAAAGCTCAAATATATAGAAAATCAAATCAAATAAAACATTCAACTAGCCGTGGCCTTCTCATAAAGCAGTGTAGCAAATACAATTGGTCACTTTGAACGTGTAGGAGTCGAGAAGAAGAACAATTTTGGTGGTAAGCATGGACGGTGGTTGAGTCCCGCCTGCGATTCCCGCCTACGGTGCACGCGTAGGGATGGTGATAGAGTCTCGTCTGTTATTCCCACCTACAATGCTCTGATAGTTTGGTTAATGGGCTATTTTCTGGAAAAATGACTAGGAAATATTTTAAAGGAAATGCTTTGGGCCAAAATGGGATTTTGGCGTGCGTGAAAAAATGAGGATTTTTGGGACATATGTATATGGCATCATGTTCATGCATTTGATTATTGCATGAATGTATTTTTATCTGGATGTTTGTTTGGTTTGTTACTTACCAGCAGTATCGTCTTTAGTACCATAGATTTTGATGCAGAGGACGAGGAGACTGAGTCCGAAGAGGCGGCTTCGCCAGAGGAGTGATCGAGGATCACTCGTGGATTGTGGTTTATTTTCCTATTTTTGATTTGTATTAAATTTTTACTGGTTATTTATAATATTTTTAGTGCGCTTGTTTTTAAGCGAGTACGTATTTAAACAAAATTTTGATATTTAGTTGAAATACTTTTTACCACCGCTGCGTTATTTTTATTATATATATATATATATTGTATATACACATATTCGATACTTGACGATAGAATGTGTAATCCATATTATCATCATCTTAATGCCTTAATTTTCACGTATCGTGAAAATTGGAGCGTCACATTTGAGGCCCCTTTACGAAGTGGCGATTTCAAAGTATGTGCTGCTTTTTCTTAGATCAGTACTATCTAGGGCTGTACAAATAAGCCGTGCACCCGACCCGACCGTTTTTTCGACCCGACCTGACCCGAAATACTGACCCGTTTACATGTTTAATCATAAACAGGTTGTACCGTAACCGTTTCCATTTTAATCGGGTAATACCCGAAACCCGTTTCATACCTCAAAATGTTCAGTGCAGCTCGCAGACTCGCAGTGATTCACTGGCTCTCTCCATCGTTGCTTTGTTGCTTAAAGCTCTCCCTCAAAACGGGTTATACCTTGCTTTGTTGCTTAAAGCTCTCCCTCATCATTCTCGGAATCATCTATAGGTATTTCTCTATTTCTCTCTCTCTCTCTCTATCTCTCTCTCTCTCACTCACTCTCTCTATCCGGTTTGGGGGATTTGGGCTTTTGGGTTGGCAAAGGTTGGTGTTTGGTAGTTGTTTGATCTGATAAACAAGGTTGATGTATAGTTAGGTCGATTTTATTGAATCTATAGAAGCTGATAGATAGGCAGCAATCCATCGATGTTATTTTCTTGATGACTTCAACCTGGCTAGAATGTGTTTCAATAGAAATCTGATAAAAACCTTGGATGAGTTAAATATAGACCTGAAAAAAAAAACCCAAAATAAAAAAGACCCAAGATCAAACTCCCCGGGAATTAGTTGAGAAAGTGGACAATTAAATGGGAGCTTGAGTAGTACTAGTACCTTGTAGGGATCCACGGTGCAGGTGTCTAGAGGAGAGAGAAAACAGAGATGATCAGGAAAAGGAAGAGAAACACATCCTCTGCATTGACTGCACTTGCGGGCTTGCCTCTGCTTTCTCCTTTCTCCTTTCTTTCTTTTCCAAATCATATTATTTTGCCAAATGGTCGTTTCTGGGAAGTTTTTGTGACTCTGATATTGCATATGCACTGTTACCATGTGAAACGATGAAAGATAGAAAGTGGAGAACTGCAGTTTGTATATTATACAAAAGAAAGCAATAGATGCTGGGGTTTGAATAAAGCAGAGCTTTTGTATATTATACAAAAGAAACCTGTACATCATAATTCTTTTTTCTTTTTCAATTGTTCATTGCTGTCAAGCACTGATTGTTGCATTGAAACGTGTTGGGGTTTGAATAAAGCAGAGCTTCCCTTATTGCATGCAAGCTGTCTATCTTAAAGTATCTTTAAGACTTAAAATAGAATATCTATTTTATAGAAAAAGTGTTCTAGAACAGTGGTGCTTTTATGTATTTACACGTATCTCTAATTTTGAGTAGTGGATAAGCACCTCACACCATGGACAAATGATATGCAACTACAAGATTGATTTCTAAAGAGCTGATATCTTAAATATATTATCATATGATGAGAGATAGACTTGTTGTCGACTAGCCCATAAATAGAAGAAAATAAAATAAAGTAATTAAAGGATAATGCTATCCATACATAGTGGTTTCAATTATATTTTTGAAAAGGTTGATGGCCTTGTAGTCTATGTGCACTATTATATTTTTGATGCTGGAGGAGCTCAATAATTTAATTTTATTCAACGCATGTGCTTTCCAACACAGTCCTTTTAATGTCTAGGTTCAACCAATTGCTCAAAGTAAAAAAATTGACTACATATATCATTTGAATTGCAATTTTCTTTTAACTCTTTAGTACAAATCCAAAGAAACTTCCGCCATCCTGGAAATTTGGATTGATATATTGATTTCATATGTGCGCAGTTCTTAATTTTTATCAATATTTCTATCATATATATTGGGATTTTTATTAACAAATTTGTGGTGTTATCTCAAATTACAGTTAAACTTTATGGAACCTAGTGCTGCTATGCCTTCATCTGAGTCTGAATCAATGCCCAATGTGATTCATTTGGATGGCACTCTACCTCCAACTTTGGATAGCTCTCTCCCTACAACTAGTCCTCAAGTTCGCCCTCCTATTTCTAGAAGACGGGGTAGATCTAAAGTATGGCAACACTTTACGAGGGTTGAGGATGTCTAGGATCCCGATGAGCCCAAAGCCAGATGCGATTATTGTGGTAAGGTTTTGTTATGCCATCCTAAAAGACAAGGTACTTCATCCTTGAAGTATCATAATGAGATATGTAAAGCCTTTAATACTAGTGGGGTTGGAAAGGATAACCCCCAATCAAAAATGACAGGGACTAGGAAGATGGGGGTGGATGGTACAACTAGTAGTCCTAGTGTTGGACTTGCCAAGTACAATGAACAGAAAATACGGTCAGCGGTAGCTAAAATGATAATTGTGGATGAGCTACCGTTTAGATCTGTAGAAAAACAAGGTTTTAAAGAATTTATGGCCGTAGTTGAGCCTAGATTTCCAATTCCCTCTCGTATTACTGTTATGCGAGATTGTATGAAGATGTACATGTTAGAAAAAGAAAAGTTGAAGAACATGTTCATGGCATTTGATTATAAGATTTGCATTACTACTGACATGTGGACATCAATTCAAAATCTAAATTATATGTGCATAACAGCCCATTTCATTGATGATAATTGGATCTTGCATAAGAGAATTATAGATTTTAACAAAGTTCCTGATCACAAAGGGATAACAATAGGAAAAGAGATTGAGTCATCTGTACTTGGATGGGGCATAAAGAAGATATTTACAATCACAATCGATAATGCATCTTCTAATACCACGGCTATTGATTATTTGAGGAAAATTGCTAAACTTAGGGACTGTTTGGTATTAGACAATGACCTTATGCATATAAGATGTTGTGCACATATTTTGAATCTCATTATCCAGGATGGATTAAAAGAAATTGATAGATCAATTGTGAAGATTCGAAATGCAGTTAAATATGTGAAGTCTTCCCCTGCAAGACTTAATAAGTTCAAGTCATGTGCTGAGAAACAAAATATTTTGGGTGGTGGGCTTCTTTGTCTTGATGTTCCAACTAGGTGGAACTCAACATATCTAATGTTGAGTGCGGCTCTCAAATATTATGCGGCGTTTGAGGTGCTGCAAGATGAAGATAATGAGTTTGGCCCATATTTACGTGAGGTTGGACAAGGAATACCAACTTTACATGATTGGGAAACCATCAAGGTTTTTGTGCAATTTTTGAGGCTTTTTTATGATATGACTTTGCGGGTTTCAGGCTCAGTTTATGCAACTTCAAATTTGTTCATTAAAGAAATATTTACAGTCTATAAACATTTGAACAAATTTTCCATGAGTGAGAGTAATGTGCTGAAAACCATGTCGGAGAGGATGTTCTTGAAATATGACAAGTATTGGGGGGATTGTGGGAAATTGAACAAAATGTTGTTTATTGCATCTATGCTTGATCCGCTCTTCAAGTTGGAAGTTTTGGAGTTTTGTTTTACAAATATTCTTGGTCACGAGCGAGCATCTGAACTTGTTGATTGGTTAAGGAGGATGATTGAGCGGATGTATAAGCAATATTCAAAATCTAATGTAAGTTCAAGTAAGGGCCAATCAAGTGTTGGTGAGACTCAAAGCAACACTTCCTATAATGATGAGGATGATATATTCAATATGTTTCAGCAATATCAAGCATCAAAAGGTGTGGTGGAGTCTAAATCAGAATTGGATAAGTATTTCATGGAAAGTGTTGAAGGATCGACACCCAACTTTGATATTCTACTATGGTGGAAGGTGAACTCAATTAGATATCCGATTCTTGCCAATATAGCTCGAGATGTGTTAGCTATTCCGATATCTACTGTTGCTTCTGAGTCGGCATTTAGCGTTGGAGGTCGGGTCTTAGATTCATTTCGTAGCTCATTGGCCCCAACAACAGTTGAAGCTCTTATTTGCACACAAAACTGGTTGATGGCTCCCTCCATTAATTATGACTCCCAAGATGTAATGGAAGATGATGAAAGCTACAAGTTAGAAACCGGTAAGATTCATATTTGAATGATACTTTCTTATAGTCCTTTCAATTAAATATATGTTTAACATTACTTTATATTTCTTGTAGAGATAACTTTGAAGAATATTTTGAATGATGCCGATTGAAGATTATTTGAAGAATAGGAAGATGATGAAAGCTACAAGTTAGAAACCGGTAAGATTCATATTTGAATAATACTTTCTTATAGTCTTTCAATTAAATATATGTTTAACATTACTTTTTATTTCTTGTAGAGATAACTTTGAAGAATATTTTGAATGAGGCCGCTTGAAGATTTTTGAAGAATACACAATTCTTTGGGAGTATGACCTATGGCTATGGATATAGAAGTCGTTTGTGTATTTTAAAAATTAAATAGGACCTTTGGATTTTTGGTTTAGTGTGATTACTAAAAGTACATTTATACAATATTATTAGTTTATTAAATGAACACATGAACATTATTGGTTTATTTTTTGTATTTTTTTTTTTAAACGTTGGTTTAGAAAGCATTGACAGGGAAGTTGGTTATATGAATGATTGGAAAAAATCAAGTTGATACTAATTTGCAATCATTATATCCAATGGATTTTTTTTTCTTCCAAAAAATGTAGCCAAAGTCATTGAAATCAATCAACAGTTTTACTAAATTAATTTACAATTTTGGTATCATTCTATTAAGTACAAGACGAGAAGTTGCGCAAAACTTTCGTATCCATTCATTAGTATTAACATATGAGAAATTTCTTGAAGGAGTTTTGCTTGTGGGAATGTTTTATAATTTGCATTTGTCATCTTATTCTCATGAAAAGATAAATTCTACTAATATGAAAATAATCTACCTTTAAGACAAATAGACATGTGACATATTCTTATAAAGTTCTCAATTTGTTTTCTTCTTAATACATTACAAGTATAATATATATACATATATTTACACACATTTGAAAAAAATAATAATAAAAAATAATAAAAATAATAAAAATCGGGTCGGAACACTATTCCAAATTTTCATGTCGGGTCGGTATCGGCTATCGGCTAAACGGAATGCAGCCAGTTCGGGCCGGGTCGGAAGGTGTCACGATCGGGTCGGATCGGGTCGGTGAACAGTGCTAGTACTATCGAAGAATCTCAATTATTTTGGGTCCATTAATTGCGAATATTAGTTTCTTTAGTCTTTTGTGTTTTGTTTTTTCCCTCCCAAAAAGATAAGTATATATATATTTATATTTACAAATCCTATATAATATATATACAATGTACCAGCAGCCACTTGGAACGCCGCCAATGAATTAATTCCTATGGAAATTAAGGGTTGCTTGAAAATAGTGAAGAGGAGCGTTTTCATTCATTAAGACGTCAATGATTTTTGTACATATAAATATATATATATATATATATATATATATATATATATTAACGATTATATTAAAAAATTATATTTTAACAATATTTCATTTTTTAAAGAATTATTCTACTTATTATTATTACACCACATATTACCTGCTAAAAGAACAAATAAGTAGATCAGAAAAATCTAAAAAGACCAAAACAATATGATGAGTATTAATTAAAAACAGCATGTTCTTGTTATATATTTCATTATACATAAATTAACCTAACTCATACATCCACTAGAATGTGTTAGAGCAAAGCATGCATCTCATACATGCTACGTACAGCAACATGCAACCCATGCGCAACCTGCAGCTGTTGCGAATAACTCCAAGCAACACGTACAACAGCATGCAACGGCAACACAGCAGACACAACAGCATTAGGAGCAGCAGCACTCAATGACAGATCGTACAAGTCACATGCAACGTACACAGCAGCACCACAAGCCTCCCAGATTACTCTCAACAAATCATCCTTTGTAACAACCGAATATTTCCAAGCTGTAAAGTTGTCCTAGCACTAGAGAATATTCGTTTTTACTTTTGTGTATATATACTGAGAGGCTTTGCCTCATTGAAGGTAATAAGAGTGTGAAAGAAATAATACAAATAAGTTCAGAACTTAACAGAATGTGATTTCACTTCTATATCTTACATGATCTTATTCATAATGTATATCATGTAATCTAAAAACACACCATCATTTTATCAAAACCCAAAACAATAAAAAAGAGAAAGAAACCCTGCCCTCCAGGCCATCCTGAAAAAGATCTAGGATCAGTACTTATTAATATCGATGCTCTTGCTTCTTCAGGAAAGTAGTCTCATCGTGCATGTGTGTATGTGTGTATATATACGTAGACATACATATATAAATATATATATACACACACGTTGTCTCAATAGGACTTTCACTTGCCTTTCTTGAGAAAATTACGAGGAAGGAATGCCTGGGGAAGAACCTTTTTCGTTATTGTCTTGTGAAGGTAGTGCAAAGTCCTGGTGAACGAAGCGTACAAGGGTAATTGAAAAATCCCAAACAGGCAAACAGGAAGGAGTGCAACAGCATAAATCGCAGTCAGAGTCAAAGATCTCTTCTGATCAAAACGAAGTATGAGCAGAAGACTCACGGAGAAGGAAATCATGGACAGTATCATGGAGAAGAAGAGAAAATTGAAGCCGATCATCAGCTTTCGAGGGATATTCTTGTGGAAATAGTCTTGTTCAATCAGAGATGAAGTGATCGTGAGGAACATGACGACGGAAGTTAAGGAGCTCGCAAGAGCGATAATATCCGTGATGGTGAAGACCATGAATATGGGAGAGTGAAGGAGTCTCGGGACGCCGGATTCGTTGGTACCTCCAGGAACGGAGTAGGCAGCTGCGAAAACAACACTGGCGACGAGGACGGCGACGGTAGAGCACGATCCAGTGGTATCCTTTTGTTACGAAAACTGATGACAATGAAGTGAAAAATGTATGAAATGGGAGAGAAAACAATCACACACAACACAAGATTTACGTGGTTCGGAAAATTGCCTACGTCCACAGGAGTTGCAAAGGATTTATATATATGAGGGATCACAATACAATGGAGGAGGAGAAATATTGTTCTTCACCGAATTCTGGAGGCACACACACTGCCAAATGAGTATAAATGGCATATTTATACTCTTCACGGCGGAAACCCTAATTCTGGCAGAAAAATAGAACATTCGCTCGAGCGGCGTGTCGAGCGCGCGTCGAGCGAACTTCTCTTCCGCATTCGCTCGAGCGAACTGTCGAGCGCACGTCGAGCGTTCGACTCTGCCTGATTTCGCTCGAGCGGCCAATGCCTTCGCTCGAGCGGCCAATGCTTTCGCTCGAGTGAACTTCCCTTCCTTGAGACATCGCTCGAGCTCACTGTCGAGCGGCCTTCGAGCGTTCGAATCTGCCTGGCTTTGCTCGAGCGGCAAAAGGCCGCCGCTCGAGCGAAGTGGACCAGGCTCCACTACTCAACACCTTTAGCCACTTTTTTGCTTCCTTGAGAAGCGGAGCGTGTTGCTCTCTGAAGAGCTCGCTTGCAGTCCGACGGTCATTGTCGCGGTGCAAGCTATAATGGGGCGGCATTATCTTTCGCACACGCTGCATAGAGAGTACATTTCATTTTATATATATATATATATATATAAGTATGTATGTATAATATTAAATGACTAAAACTCATACCAACACTACTAAATTATTAAAAGATCAAAATTAAAACATTATATCTTCTCAATCAAGTAATGTTATACACCAAACTACCATCTTATTTACATCTCATTATATATGAGGTGAGGCATTTATCACTATTTAATGATATAGAAGCATGTTATAAATGATCATTTAATGGTAATAAATGTGTCATATTTTACTTAATAGGATGCAAGTGAGATGGTAGTATAGTGTATAGAATTTTCCTTTAATAAATATCATCGATATGACCTACTATATTTGTATATGATCTATCACTCTAAATTCTAAGTTTCGGACAAAAATTCTAGAAAATTATATAAAACCATTTGACCAGATAAAAATTAAGGTAAGGAGCAATATTAATATTAATTACCTCGAATCATTTCAACTCATCCCTCAATTCGAATGCAGGGCCACCAACAGTTTCGTTTCCTTCACGACTGTTTTTAATGTCAGCGACCTGATGCAATATGGTGTAGCCTTGTACATTGAGCCTCGAGACCAACCTACATCTTAGAATTACGTCCATCTTCTTTAGATACCGAAAGACTTCTATTTGACGGTGGCTAATAGCCACGTGCAATATGTTTTCCTCATCCTTACTTAAGTGCTCAATTGCCTGAGGATGCTGTTGTAGTATCTGGTCCACTATTTCAATTATTCCTTCAGAGGCTGCAATCAGAAATGGCGTGTAAGGTTTCTGTTTTGATCTAGATTCTGATGGTTTACCATCTCCAACATGAGTAGCTGTAGTACTGCTGATGCTTGATTTTCCTCCTTTTCCTCCTCCAACATCAACAAAAACATCATCCAAAATATCCATACTCCCCAAGAAAAGCGTCTTGTCTTCTACTACAAAACTCCTTTCCCACGTAGTATCCATTTCCACTAGCAATTTTGTGAGTTCGAGAGCTGATTTGTTCGTTCTTCTCCTCTTCCAGACTTTCTCGATGGATGGCCATTCTATTTATGTATCATGCATATATAAATATCAATATAAATATAAATTTCTTAAATATCTTATTTTGAACCAGATTTTTTGTGGCAAATGAGAAATCTTTTTTATATCAATATAAATACCTTTGGCTGCGATTCTCCACAAAGCATTGTATATTCTTGAAATTGCTGCAATTTTGTGGAAATTAGACGCGCGTTATAACAGACATCATGTTTCTAATATTAGTATATATACAGGGGGTCGAACAATATAATCATCAATCATGTTTCTCTTTGAGGAAAAGCCATGATATTTGCATGGAGGTAAATAAAAACTAAACCCTAGAAATGTTCAAGGGCAACCGGCCAGTTTGACTAGCTAGCTAACAGATATAATTAGGTATTCTTGCTGCATGGAACCGACTAACAATATTTATGCATTCCGCCCAAAAAATCTATGTAGATTTTTAGTTTTGCATAAAAAATAATGTATTATTGACATGTAGATGCCTGCGCTTAACATCATTAATAGTAAAGAAGTTAATTTTGTTTTAATTTTTTTAAAATATATTAAGTCATACAATAAATAATGTAGTACTCATACACCGAGAAGTATAGCTTTCGCATGATCTTTGAGAGAAAGCTTTTCCAATTTTGATATTCAACCATTCACATGAGGACATCTTTTTGGCCAAGCTGCCTTTGAACAAAATTATTATCTTTCTTTAATTCCCATGATTTTTAGATTCATTTCCCATTATAAGTTTACAGCTATACACACACACACTCTAAGAAGAGAGATATCATGTGTGCCATGCTAATTAGTACCTACCTTCAGTGGGTTACGTAAATTACCTGATGGATGTGTTTTTGGTTTGCGAGGGCTTTTGCTGCTTAGGCCGCCCTCCAAATCTCTTACATGGGCTTCATGACCATCTATGCTTATACCATCATCTTTTTCATCCTCATCCTCGTCGTCATGATCATGATATAGATGGTCAGGAAGACCTAATTAATTAATAATTCACAACAGAGTTGAAGTTAATAATTACGTAAGTAATTATGTCTTTTTCGATGTCTAATGCATCATAAGAATGCTTTCAGATTAAAGTACATATAATACGGAGCCACATACAGATATAATGCCGTTGTGAAACTGGGAAAGCAATTAGTAACATATGCATGGAGTCGTAGAGACGTACAACGATAGAGGAGAGTCTTGATGATGTTGTCCTCGTGGGACGAACTCTTGAAAGCAGATGGCATTTTCGCTAGTAGGTGAAGACAAGTCATGCCAGAGGCTGTCTCTCTTTTTCCAAGTTCTTTGTCTTTTTCTAGCAACCAAACAGCGGTACCTGTATTGAAAGATATAGATCGTTATGTATAGATTACCATTATCTGCATGCATGCTATTTAAGTCGAATAATAGTTTTTATTAGTGAAGAAAATAAACTCAAAACATTTATGTTAGTTGTGAGATCTTAAAATTACAACATTAATTTGGAAGAAACAATTAGAATGCATCTTTATGCAAGCTCTAACCATCTACATGACACCATTATATTTATAATGTTGGTTGACGTGCGTGCATGTCACAGAGAGAGAGAGAGAGAGAGAGAGAGAGAGAGAGAGACCAAAGTGTTGGCCAATGACAGCGACATGGAGAATGGAGACGCTGTCATTCCGTTGGAAGTGATCCTTTATATTCCCAACTCTTTTAGCCAAAAACTTGAGCATTTTGGACTTTCCAAGGGCAGCAGACCTATACAGAGGGGTTTCACCAAGTTGGTTCCGATCCTCCAGTAGCTCTTTCAGGGTGGCCTGATTGTTTCCACGGGCTTTACTTTCTCGATCATCAGCCATTTGGAGTTTACTAATCAAGAGCTCTGCTGCTTCAATGTTGTCCGTGGAGGCTACCTCGTGAAGCGTAGTGTTACCGTGACAATTCTTAGACAAGGCCACTTCCGACAACCTGGAGTTAGGTACAAGACCAAGAAAATATCGAAGCAGTTCTGTTCTTTCACTATATGCCGCAATATGAAAAGCAGTGTCCCCCTCGATTGTCAGAGGTTTAAAGATTAGTTGGGGATTTTTCTCGTAGAATTTCTTCATGGCATCCCAGTCTTCGACTAGGAAGGCCCGGTAAGGCTTCTTCAGCTCCGAATAGACACTCCTTTCATTTTCTTTCTCTACCTCTGACTCAATCTGCAAATCTCTCCCCATCAGCATCATCTCTCTCTCTCTCAAAGTTCCTTGGAAATGGTTGAGCTAGTCTCGCACTGGCATTATCATGCATGCATGCGTTTTGTAGACGTCTATCTGCAAAGAGAGTTGGATCCGGAAACAGTATCTACTTTGCTTAACTAATTAGCAATGATAGCCACGAATATTAACTTCGCTTAATCGATGAACAAAGGTCAGCATATAATCATAAAAGAAAAGAAGACAGAACTTTATTCTCTTCCGTATGGTAAAAACCAATTATTGAAACCTTTATTCTAGGAATTTTGGGGAGGAAGGTTGTTCTGAATCTTTTTATTTTGAGCCTTTTTTTCCGTGTGCAAACACATGCATGATGTTAGTAAATAAAGGTTTGGGTTAAATCCAACTTAAATGGGTATTTGGATTTTTAAGCTTTTCATAAAAATTCTTATATTCAACGGTGCTACACCGCACACCTGCTGATGTGGGCTTCTCTCTCCCTTAACTCTCATCCGTCTGATTCTCGGTCACCCTATCCAAAATTTCTCTCTCTGCGTGGTCCCTCACCATCTCGAACTCGGTTTTCGCCTCATTTTCAATGACACAAGGCAACTTGAACATCCCTAGAAAACACCACCTCACTCTCGATTTCGACATACATATTTACTGCAACGAGTTTTGGGTGAGGTAGCCTCAAGCGTCGTTAGCCTTGTAGTCGCACAGTAACACTACAAGAGAAGCGGGTTTTTATGGCTAGAATTTAGTGACCAAAATGACTATTTCCGGCGGTTTTTGCCGGAAATAGTCATTTTGGTCACTAAATTCTAGCCACAAAAGCCCGTTTTTCTTGTAGTGTAATTTCTGTAAATTGGACGTTTGGTGCCTACTAAAATTTGGGCGGTCTCTGTTCGTATGTTGGGAATTATAGATTGAGAGATTTCATGGTTGGTTGGTGATCTAATGTGTCCGGAATAATGAGTTTTGGGGCATTGGGCTCGGGTCATTATAAACCTAAGGCACCATGTTGGATTGTTTTGGTTGATGGGTTGTTTGTGGGCTCATTTTAAGCTTTAGTCGTGGTTTGGGATTTTTTTAGTTAGAATGGTGTTGAGTTGGTGTGAGTTACTAATATTAGTGGTATTTTATGAATTAGGTTGTGACACTGCTACCAATTGAGTCCAAACCCTAGATAGTACATTGCAAGAGTCTGGCAAGCAGCTCTCCTATACTTATTTTTGCCAAAAATTCATTGAGGTTAATTTTGTGAAAACCTGTGTATTTTTGTTATGAATGCAATCTTAGTTAAATTTTTTTTTTTACACTAGTCTCTGAATTTGAATTGTGAAATCTTACATTTTATCATTACTGTTTTAGACATGAGCAATTTTTTATACTTTGTTCTTCTATTGCATAAAATGTGAACAAGAAGTCTAAAATAGTTTGGATTGATTATAGAAAAACTCTTGGCATCAACCACTGTTTGGGATCAACCAAAGCACACCTGACGTGTCAGACCGGGTTCACTGAGAAATGAACCGGCTCTGTCCCAAACTCCTATCTCGTGCAGCCCATCACCACTCTTCTCTGTGAAGCCAAGCAACCCAATCTCTCCAGTGAAGCTCGAGCCCTCGTCTCCCTTTTTCCCTCTCCTCTGTGAAGCCAAGCAACCACATCTCCTCTCTGAAACTTGACCCCATCTGTGTTGTGAAGCTCAAGCCCTCGTCTCCTCCCTTTTTCCCTCTCCTTTGTGAAGCCAAGCAACCCCATATACTATGTGAAGCTTGACACCTCCGCTCTTCCCTTTTTCATCTCCTCCGCTGATCGAGCTGCTCGTGCAATCATCTCAGCATGCACAAATCATCGTTGTTCTGAAATTGTAAGTAGTTACTCCTCTCTCTTGTTTCTATGTGATTCTAGGGCAAAGCCATGCATACGAGATTAGCTCCCGTTCTCCTCTCTCCCTCTTTACTCCATATCTTTGTTTCTTTTTTATTCTAGGGCAAACACAGAATACTGTTTGAGTTCAAGGGGTATGCATCCAGATCTACGGAAGAGAATCCATCTCCCAGTCCAAGCATGCGCCCAAGGTACAGTAACATTTTCATCCAAAGATTATTCAATTTAAAATTGTGTAATTCAACATTTTCTGATTTGTCGACAGTGCAGAAATCTACTTCGTAAATGAAACCATGCTATGTGAAGAAGGAAAAAGATGTAAAAAATATCCCAGAGACATTTGCAGAAGCTGCACATTTTATGTATATGTTTCCATGTTCAGATGTTCAGTCAAATAGTTTTTTCGATCAAAAAAATTAGCGAACTCAGACTAAGAAGAGAAGTGCTCAATCTACATTCAGCGTCTCACTTTGAAATCCCAGCATATGTTTAGTTCTTTTGGAGAGAATCATGATAACTGAGCTGATACATTTGTAAGGGAATAATAACCACCAATTTATGAGCTGATACATTTGTAAGGGAACGATAACCACCAATTTATGGGTTGTGTCAAGAATACATTAACGGCTTCAATTTACCAATTTATGGGGCAATCGTAAAATGTGAGTGCGGTAGCTACAGCTGCTTGTAGAAGAGGAAGAGGAAATTGTGGACTCTGACATTAAGCAATAGCCACTTCTTTCTTTGTGTTTGAACTTGAGATATCTTGCTGATTGTCTTTATATATATCATTGTATTCATACCCACATAGGCGCGACGCTCCATATATATTGTAGTATCTTTGAATTTGGATTTCTAGCTTTGCTCCTACTCTTAATATTGGTTACTTATGACAATGCCTACATGGCTAGTGTTGGTGCAGTCAATTATGTAAACATCTTGTGCTTGTTTGATTTTAACATGCAACCACAATTGCTTATAACTTGCTTGTTTTTTCTTTTAAGTTCAGGCTATCCGTAGGAATAATGCTCTACTGATATTGCAACTACCAATTTAGCTGTTGAGCTTCAACAAGACATTTGAAGGTACATCAGAAATTTTGAGAAACATAACTTTGACTTGAAGATTGCAAGATCAAACAGTTACGACACGGATGAATAAAATCTGCAAGCCTCAGAACAAAGCTTGTTATGTGATAGGGTCAAGTTAAAAAACAAAATCGAGTCTGGTGGTTTGCTTTTGTGCAGTGGTGGTATCACAATTTCATGTTCTTCTTTTGCTTTTATCACCTGAATGCTGTGGTTATGGGAATTTGGGGTGTCGGCTTGATCTACTTTTGCACAGCCTGACCGGATAATAAATCTCACTTGTAACTTCTTTCATGTTTAATATAGAGATTTTGAACCCAATGTTTGTACTCATCAATCTAGATTTATCCACTTGAGATTCATTTTTTCTTTCTACATGGCAACTAGTTGGTTTGAGGCCGACACAATGGGAGATCCGCAATTTTTTTTCTTCATAGCCACCTGAGTGTTGGCTTGATCTAATTTTTTTTTTTTTCTAGTCCTTCCTTTTGTCCATCTGACCATAATCAATGAACAGCAGCATCACGAACACTTGTACAGAGAGGATTTAGAGACATTTCATAAACTAATAAATAGAGTGATTATTTTTTTACAAGTAATTGAGGTCTCACAACAACTGTCTATTTCTTTACAACTAATAAATAGACACATTTTATCAACTACTTGGCCGACATCAACCTTCTCATCTCTCAAGACTCTTTTGTATAAAACAAATTTACTGTGTTGATGATGAACCATCCTCTCAACTCTGAGATGTGAAATGGGAATGCCATACACAAACTAAGCACATCCAGAATTTGTTTATGACTTTTCTACAAGAAAATAAGGAGGATGTTAGTATATATAGTTCTATAATATAATGACATCACTAAGTGACCCGTCAAGGATGGGTAGAACAATCAGGAACAAAAATCATTCTAGTTTTCAGAGCTTCAACTAATTAATTGAGAGATGTTCAAGGAATAGTCTGGATGAAGTAACTTGAATATTCCTAGAAATTTGTTGATTATGCCATTCGTGTGTTATGGAGAAAGAACAACGAACTTTTGAGAATGTGAAAACTTAAGAAGCATCAAAGCTTTCTAAATGCTGGCTTCAGCCTTAATCTACCAGACTAAAAATTAACAATTTCCAATGACGAAGAACATCCTACACACGACATTTGCTTTTTCATAGGATGTTATTTTCTCCTGCAATTTCTTCTCTTATTTTCTTTTATGTATGCTAAATGTAAGAGACACGATGCCATTGAAAAAGAGGAAAAATATGAAGTATCGCTTCTAATATCACCTTCCACCTTCTATATATTTCGATTTTCTACGAGTAAACCAATAATGCACAAAGTCATTCACTATACTGGCTTCATTTCTAGCAATATATAGCATAGACAATTCACTAACAACTGTGCATTCAAATAATTCGTTATGAGAGAGTGACATCACATGTGGAAAATCACAAGTACTGTAAACAAAGCTCTCCATAAATAAATAAATACTGTCACATGATACCTATGCTTTATCAATATGTTTTAAAGAAAGTTCAGAACCAGGTCTAAACAATAAAAGGCCATGAAAAGGAGGGGAAAGTTTACCAAAGTTCAATGGGACACTGGTGTAAATATGGTCTTCCTCAATTCAAAGTCCATAAAAATGTGTAAGCCTAAGAGAGACTATACCTTTTTTTAAAAAAAACTTTTATGTCCCCTTTTTGCGAGTAATATTCAAACTAATTCTAGAAATCAAGGAATTAACTGTAAAACTAAGATTAGTCAAGATTGTAGTGTTCGTTTCTGCTCAGAAACAAATCAAGTGGAGTACTGTTCTTTGGGTCAATGCAGACCACTTGACAGTGCATATCATTAAACACCTCTATAATTATTTATCAAAAAAAAAATTAAACACCTCTATAATTATTATCCAAACAAGAACCTTGAAAATGTGGATCATCTCTATAGCAGGCCATGTGTGACGCCCCCAAATTCCGCTTGGGATTGAACGGACATTTGAAGCGTCGGGACATGCAACACAAGGTTACCTGCCCCCGTTCATGACATATAAGATGCAATGTTTCTAACATGCATCTAGCATTATGCAATATTCGCAGCAGATAATCTTTTTCTTTAGCAATACTATGCACCAAACTAAATATATCCCAAATACTTGAAACATAATTCATACATAAAGGCATACTAAAAAGCCGTGATCACCACACTAGTCTAAAATGGTTGTGATCAAAAGAATACTTGAGATACAACTCCAAAAGTACAAGTATTAACCTAAGTTAAATACTATACCATCATCAACATCGCACCGTGGCCTAGTCGACCGTATTCAGTTGGTCAGATTCCAATTCTCCTTTGGGTCCTGTAACAAGATCTACCATTCGGGGGANATACTGTTTTAGCTCCTTATTCTCCTCCTTCAGTTTCTTGATCTTACGACTCTTCGTAGAGAGTTTCTAACACAATTAAGATATTTAATTATTGAGTTGGTTGACCTCATTCAGTTTAGCTAATAACATCCGAGACATGATCATATTAGAGGCAAAATATTAAGTACTAAGAAATCTTGATTCTGAAACGACATCAGAATAAATCCTTCCAAAAAAATGAATCTATGTTCCTATCATAAGAGCAACATCCTCATGAAAGTAAAAGGAATGACAAAGCATCTCTATTGCTTCACAGCGTCTCTTGTGAAGCATCTCTCTACAAGGAACAAGAGATGTAGGATCATAGCCCTGCGATGCCTGACAGCTCCAGAAAAGCTATAAAATCATGCGGTGCTTGTCTGGTCTAAAAAGGTGGCCACAGCTTTTTGTTGAATATGGAGGTTGACAGCTTAATTTTGATGACTTCTCCACTAACTATGTTATTTACAAGAACTCCAGAAGAGCACAACTCCAGAAGAGTAGTGAATTTAATGTTAAAACGATCTTGAATCAATATGGTGAATTTGTTTACCAAAACATTACCAACTGCATCATTTAAAGAGTTGGTACACAATATTGAGACGCATCAACTAAAGACCTTTCACTATAAAGTCTTGAAAAACTTTTATATAGACAAAGTTCATCCCCTGAGTACTCCAATGGTTGTTCGATCATTTGATATGCAAAAAGACTCATTTCGTCCTTGTGAAGATGATGAAGAAATTCTTGGTCTTAAAGTACCTTATCTCAGTGCAATTAAAGCCCTGATGTATCTTGAAAATTGCACTCGATCCGATATTGCATTTTCAGTTAATTTACTTGCAAGATAAAGTTCTGCATCAACTCGAAGACATTGGAATGGTATTAAACATGTCATTCGCTACCTCCAAGGTACAATTGATATGAAATTATTTTATCAACATGGATCAAGTCCATAATTAGTTGGATATGCGGATGCAAGTAATCTTTCATATTCACACAAAGAGATCATTGCATTTCATGAGAAGAAATGTGAAATTGATGTCAAGCAGATACGATCAAGTGATAATTTGGCAGATTTATTTACTAAGGCATTACCAACTGCAACATTTAAGAAGATTGTGCAGAATATTGGAATGCGAAAACTTCAAAACCTATCATAATTCACTTTTTAGGGGGAGTAAATGTTTTGAAGACTAGTACTGATTATACTCTTTTTCCTTCGCTAAGGTTTTTTCCCATTGGGTTTTCCTTTGTAAGGTTTTAATGAGGCAATCCTAAAGCGCTCGGCGGTACACATGAATACTGTACTCTTTTTCCTTCGGCATTGTTTTTTTTCCCACAGGGTTTTTTCTTAGCAAGGTTTTAACGAGGCATATTCTGTACATGTGGTCATCCAAAGGGGGAGTGTTATAAACCAACTTGTATGACCACATTTAGCCATCATAATAGCCAGCATAATTGACCGTCCTTAGTCGTCAATTATAACGGCCCGTAGTTATCAATTTTGACTGCCCGTAGTCGTCATAATTGACCATTCTTAATCGTCAATTATGACGGTCAAGATCTCCTTTATACTCCTATATATATGGGTATCCTTCAAGGTTTTCAATATAGATTTCTAAAACACTTTTCTCTCATGTTCAAAATCTCCCTCTCTTTCCTTCTCTCTCTTTATCTTTCGCTCTCTCCCTTTTCATTAATTTCATAACAATTATAACTTAATTAGAAAAGCGAGTTGGTGGTCGGAGACGTACTGAAATAACAAATACGTGACTTCTCTCTTTGACGGGACAAGCTAGAAAAAGCAACAGCTAGCCTTGTAATTCCTAACAATGGATCCACGTGGTATATATATATATATATAGAAAAACTCTTGGCATCAGCCACTGTTTGGGATCAACCAAAGCACACCTGACGTGTCAGACCGGGTTCACTGAGAAATGAACCGGCTCTGTCCCAAACTCCTCTCTCGTGCAGCCCATCACCACTCTTCTCTGTGAAGCCAAGCAACCCAATCTCTCCAGTGAAGCTCGAGCCCTCGTCTCCCTTTTTCCCTCTCCTCTGTGAAGCCAAGCAACCACATCTCCTCTCTGAAACTTGACCCCATCTGTGTTGTGAAGCTCAAGCCCTCGTCTCCTCCCTTTTTCCCTTTCCTTTGTGAAGCCAAGCAACCCCATATACTCTGTGAAGCTCGACACCTCCGCTCTTCCCTTTTTCATCTCCTCCGCTGATCGAGCTGCTTGTGCAATCATCTCAGCGTGCACAAATCATCGTTGTTCTGAAATTGTAAGTCGTTACTCCCCTCTCTTGTTTCTATGTGATTCTAGGGCAAAGCCATGCATATGAGATTAGCTCCCGTGCTCCTCTCTCCCTCTTTACTCCATATCTTTGTTTCTTTTTTATTCTAGGGCAAACACTGAATATTGTTCGAGTTCAAGGGGTATGCATCTAGATCTACGGAAGAGAATCCATCTCCCAGTCCAAGCCTGGGCCCAAGTTACAGTAACATTTTCATCCAAAGATTATTCAATTTAAAATTGTGCAATTCAACATTTTCTGATTTGTCGACAGTGCAGAAATCTACTTCGTAAATGAAACCATGCTAGAGGAGAAATTTAGCCATGTTCCTTGTAGTTGTGTTTGGAAAAAGAAGTAAGGATTGAACTTGAGAAATTTAGGAGTCTGTGTTTGTGACAAGTGCTGGAGGTCTCTCATTCTTCTGGTGGTGGCATATATGAAACTGTCCATGCTGAAGTGAGGCGTGCTATCTCTGAAATCCAAAATGACCTTGAAATTGTAAGTCATTTCGGCTATGATTATGATAAAATAAGTAGTAAATATTAGTGCTATCACTAACAAAATTATTGTCAAAACACCTGTATTTAACATAATTTACGCAAGATATGATGAAAATTTTGACCTTCCCTTTCTCATATCTACTGGGTTCTCTAGGTATTAATGGCACTTGATTGTATTTGATTCCATTCAATGAGCATAATCAACAACAAACTAGTTAAATAATAGGATGCTGTATTTTCAGATTACCAGAAAGTTATCTTGCCTATTCATGCTCACAAGGATAATAATCTGTGGAAAAAATCTATGTGGAAATGCGAAGAAGGAAAAAGATGTAAAAAATATCCCAGAGACATTTGCAGAAGCTGCACATTTTATGTATGTGTTTCCATGTTTAGATGTTCAGTCAAATAGTTTTTTCGATCAAAAAAATTAGCAAACTCAGACTAAGAAGAGAAGTGCTTAATCTACATTCAGCGTCTCACTTTGAAATCCCGGCATATGTTTAGTTCTTTTGGAGAGAATCGTGATAACTGAGCTTATACATTTGTAAGGGAATAATAACCACCAATTTATGAGCTGATACATTTGTGGGAACAATAACCACCAATTTATGGGTTGTGTCAAGAATACATTCACGACTTCAATTTACCAATTTATGGGGCAATCGTAAAATGTGAGTGCGGTAGCTACAGCTGCTTGTAGAAGAGGAAGAGGAAATTGTGGACTCCGACATTAAGCAATAGCCACTTCTTTCTTTGTGTTTGAACTTGAGATATCTTGCTGGTTGTCTTTATATATGTCGTTGTATTCATACCCACATAGGCGCGGCGCTCCATAGATATTGTACTATCTTTGAATTTGGATTTCTAGCTTTGCTCCTACTCTTAATATTGGTTACTTATGACAATGCCTACATGGCTAGTGTTGGTGCAGTCAATTATGTAAACATCTTGTGCTTGTTTGATTTTAACATGCAACCACAATTGCTTATAACTTGCTTGTTATTTCTTTTAAGTTTCAGGCTATTCGTAGGAATAATGCTACTGATATTGCAACTACCAATGTAGCTGTTGAGCTTCAACAGGACATTCGAAAGTACATCAGAAATTTTGAGAAACATAACTTTGACTCGAAGATTGCAAGATCAAACAGTTACGACACGGATGAATAAAATCTGCAAGCCTCAGAACAAAGCTTGTTGTGTGATAGGGTCAAGTTAAAAAACAGAATCGAGTCTGGTGGTTTGCTTTTGTGCAGTGGTGGTATCACAATTTCATGTTCTCCTTTTGCTTTTATCACCTGAATGTTGTGGTTATGTGAATTTGGGGTGTCGGCTTGATCTACTTTTGCACAGCCTGACCGGACAATAAATCTCACTTGTAACTTCTTTCATGTTTAATATAGAGATTTTGAACCCAATGTTTGTGCTCATCAATCTAGATTTATCCACTTGAGATTCATTTTTTCTTTCTACATGGCAACTAGTTGGTTTGAGGCCGACACAATGGGAGATCCACAATTTTTTTTATTCATAGCCACCTGAGTATTGGCTTGATCTATTTTTTTTTTCCTAGTCCTTCCTTTTGTCCATCTGACCATAATCAATGAACAGCAGCATCACGAACACTTGTACAGAGAGGATTTAGAGACACATTTCATAAATTAATAAATAGAGTGATTATTTTTTTACAAGTAATTGAGGTCTCACAACAACTGTCTATTTCTTTACAACTAATAAATAGACACATGTTATCAACTACTTGGCCGACATCAACCTTCTCATCTCTCAAGACTCTTTTGTACAAAACAAATTTACTGTGTTGATGATGAACTATCCTCTCAACTCTGAGATGTGAAATGGGAATGCCATATACAAACTAAGCACATCCAGAATTTTTTTATGACTTTTCTGCAAGAAAATAAGGAGGATGTTAGTATATATAGTTCTATAATATAATGACATCACTAAGTGACCCATCATGGATGGGTAGAACAATCAGGAACAAAAATCATTCTAGTTTTCAAAGCTTCAACTAATTAATTGAGAGATGTTCAAGGAATAGTCTGCATGAAGTAACCTGAATATTCCTAGAAATTTGTTGATTATGCCATTCATGTGTTATGGAGAAAGAACAACGAACTTTTGAGAATGTGAAAACTTAGGAAGCATCAAAGCTTTCTAAATGCTGGCTTTAGCCTTAATCTACCAGACTAAAAATTAACAATTTCCAATGACGAAGAACATCCTACACATGACATTGCTTTTTCATAGGATGTTATTGACTTAGCTTAATAATGTTGTCTTCCAAGCGTAGAAGCTGTCAAAGTAATACAAGGGTAAGTCCCAAGATCGAATTCACAGGGACAATGAGTTATCAAAGCGTTTGTGAGATTTTCTTTGTGTAAAGGATGTATCGATTGTGAAAGATGAACATGGATGTGGATCTATGTTTCTAAAATTACTAAAACTAAGAGACTTAGAGAAAGTATGTAGCAAATGAATTAAACTTGCAAGAAACAATAAAACAAACACTTGGGTTGGGTTTGAGATTCTTTTTATTTCGGATTCTAGATAATTTCTCAATTAACAATCCAGTCAAGGAATTGATATTCGGAAGATAAAAATTAAGCTCAAGTTTTTGCAATATTTTCTCAAGAAATTCTCTAATTTATAGCCAAATTTATATTCGTAATCAATCGAAAGAGGCCTTGATAAATTCAAGCTTTTGTTGTGCCTTACGTCAACAACAAAACAAGAGCAAGAGCCGCAATCTATTTTCCATTTGAATCCGACTAGTAATTTAGTGAAATCAATATTAATCAACAAAATATTGCACTAATCTAGAATCCAAAACAAATCAAATCTCATCCCACAACCCAAGTTTAAGAAATTAGCTACGCATAATATTTCTAGCAATGAAAATTAATCTAAGCATAGCCATATTAAAATTATAAAAAAAAAATCTGAATGGGATGAACTTTTGAGTCCAAAAAACAACTTCCAAAATTCGGTCCAAAGGATGAAACGGAAACAACCCAGAAGAAAAAAAACAAAAAAACCGACCGAACAGAAATGAAAAGCAAGATGAACAAGCCTCTGAAAAACTAACAAAAGAAAAACATAAAAGAAATCCGAAAAGAGGGAGAGCTTCACGCCGACTCCCAGGTTTCTTTCTACTCGTGTGGTCTGAAACAGAAAATAATAGCAAAAATATCAACCAGCCGAACAAATGGTCTGAACTAAGAACGAAAAAAAAATTAAAAGCTCCGCCGTCCCTTAAGTCCGGTACGAAAAAAATATATAGAATGAATCCAAATATTAAAAACTACCTCTTCTTTAGTTCCCTACAGCAAGCAAATGTAAAAAAATAAAATAAAACTCCAATCGTAAAAGCCGGGAAAAGCAAAGCTTTAGCTGCCAACCTACATCTAAACTAACCAGAACAAAAAAAAAAAACATAAACAAGCCGCCTCCAACGTAGCAAGGTCTGGAACGACTCCTTTGGAGAAAAACTCCCAGATGCACAACGAAAAAAACTAAAACAAGCCCTCTACTCTGGAATGACAAAAAAAATAGAAGGAAATAAAAAAAACTGCTTTCCCCCCAAAACAGCCTGCTGCACCGTCCGAAGAGGGATGCCCTTTACTCCCGTTCAGCTCTCCTTTTATAAACAAAAAAAAACTCCATCCGTGAGCTGCATGTGTGAGTTGTTTCCTGAGTTTGCTGCATGTGTTTCTTTCACTTTCAGCATGTTACTTTCTTGCATTTTCTGCATGTTGTTTCTATTTTTTGCATGTGTTTCTTAACTTTCTACATGTGCCTCTTGACTTTCTGCATGTGTTTTGTTGCCCACGTTGGTTGCTGTCCGTGTCTTTCTGCATGTGAAGTGGTTGCTGCATGTGTTCCAGCCGTGAGTGACTTTTCTGCATGAGGTGTGTTGTTGCCCACGTTGGTCTACATGTATGTTTGAGTGTTGTATGTTTGAGTGCTGTCCTTTTGCTTTTCTGCATCCGTGTTGTTTCTGCATGTGCGTTCTTCTGCATGAGTGTTCTGCATGTGTGCGTGAGTTTTCCTGCATGTGCATGAGCTGCTGCTTTGTGTGTTGCTGTCCGAGTACATTCTGCTGCTGCTTCTTCTATTTTTTCTGCATGTGTGCTGCATATTACTTTCTGCAAGTGTGGTGTCCCGAGTGATGGTGTGAGTGTGCTATTTCTGCAGTGAGTTTCCTTTCCTTTTCCATCCGTGAGTTCCACGTTTGATGCATGTGTAGTGCATGTGGCAGCATAGCTTTAATGTCCTACATGTGCCGAGTGATGAGCTGCTTTATGTGAGCTTCGTCATTTTGCATCCGTGAGCTGCTAAGTGCCCCCTTGTGTGCCGTGACTACATTTTCTGCATGTGTTGTCCTTTTGCTTCACTGTCTTCTCCCTCTTTGGTTTCTGCTGTATAGGATGGGCTTTTGCTCATAACAGTATTTCTAGCAATCCAAGCACTGCAGGTGTTGTATACCGCTGCAGTAAGAACCTGTTGGACACAAGTGAAAGAGTTCTCTTTAGCCAACTCCCGTTATTCAACTTGTAGCATGTGTTGTATTTTGATCGATAAAGAAGAACGTGTTGTATTTTGATATTTGTTTAGGACAAGCAGTGATTAAAGCCTATTTGACTCCAGTTTATAATTTACTGCATAATTAAGTGTTCAATTCATTTTTTTAGTTAAATAATTTAATCACTTTAACAACTTAATATTGCAGTTTTAGCACTTTATCAATTATTTTCTCCTACAATTTCTTCTCTTATTTTCTTTTATGTATGCTAAATGTAAGAGACACGATGCCATTGAAAAAGATGAAAAATATGAGTATCGCTTCTAATATCACCTTCCACCTTCTATATATTTCAATTTTCTAAGAGTAAACCAATAATGCACAAAGTCATTCACTATACTGGCTTCATTTCTAGCAATATATAGCATAGACAATTCACTAACAACTGTGCATTCAAATAATTCGTTATGAGAGAGTGACATCACGTGTGGAAAATCACAAGTACTATAAACAAAGCTCTCCATAAATAAATAAATACTGTCACATGATACCTATGCTTTATCAATATGTTTTAAAGAAAGTTCAGAACCAGGTCTAAACAATAAAAGGACATGAAAATGAGGGGAAAGTTTACCAAAGTTCAATGGGGCATTGGTGTAAATATGGTCCATTTCTAAATCTCACATTCACCCATGACCTTACCAATATAAATCTCACAAAAAATACTTAAAAGTTAAAGCTATAATCTAAAACTGTTGTGGCATTGGCACCCTCAATTCAAAGTCCATAAAAATGTGTAAGCCTAAGAGAGACTTGACTTTTTTTTTTTTTTAACTTTTATGTCCCCTTTTTGCGAGTAATATTCAAACTAATTCTAGAAATCAAGGAATTAACTGTAAAACTAAGATTAGTCAAGATTGTACTGTTCGTTTCTGCTCAGAAACAAATCAAGTGGAGTACTGTTCTTTGGGTCAATGCAGACCACTTGAAAGTGCATATCATTAAACACCTCTATAATTATTATCCAAGCAAGGACCTTGAAAATGCAGCTCATCTCTATAGCAGGCCAAGCATGTTGTGGGTCCGATAGTTACTATTTGATAATGGATAGTTTATGATGAATGGATTGTTTTTATCGATAATGGTAGTTGGTAATTTGTGTTAGTATAGGAGCATTTCTGGTAAACGGTTTCAATAGATTGGAGGTGTGAAGAAATTTGGGGAAGAGACAACTAGTTTGTACTGTAGTGTTTCCAGTCCTATGAGGAAATCTGTGGCGCGTTCCAACTCCAAGTGGAACCTTCCTTATTGCAATTTTGTCAATTCTTAAATTTTTTTTATTGGGTTTTCTCATCATGGGAAGGAAACATGGTTAGAAATGTCTGATCAAATGGAGTTGTAAGATACTCAAACAAATGAAAATCTTTTCCTTCTGTTTCAGTGTCACGGCTTACACGGACAGACACACCGTTGTTTGCAACACCCTGTGTTTTGGATTAAACAAGGTTTAGTCAAACAATGGCATAGTATATACGAATTATCTAAACAAGCAAAGAACAAAAAACTACATGCAAACACACATAGATACAAATATATAAATGTTGAACTTACCCAAGAGAAAGTGTTGATGTTGGCATTCTCATGGTGGCCTGTCAATCTCCTCTCATTGCCTTCTCCGTAGGCAGCAATGTGCTCCTTGTGGAGCGCACCCAACTTTTCATTAGCTTTTTTTATCACCTCAAAGCCACCTTCATTTCTCATTGACTTAGTGCTAAGAGTAGAAAGCAAACCAAAAGATCAGAACTTGCTCTACAATAATATTGACTTTTACTAAATGGCAACTTTGCAGAAGCAAGGAATTCAAAACGGAATTCCTTGAGACAATTTAGGATCAACTGAGATGACCAACCTTGAGACAATTCTGAAGCATGTGAGAGAGCTGAACAAAATATGCAGAAAATGCCGAATCAAATGCCTTCAAGGGTCCATTTCCCTTGTTTTGATGGACTTCTACAATTGTTTTCAAAACCTCTATCTCACCCATTAAACTCTAGAGTCGTTTGCAAAATGTTAGGCATCAATGTGTAATTTTTTGACAACCGTACACAATTAGAATTGAAGACAGGTTAATCTTTATTATAAACTCAAAACCTTGAAACGTGGATATTTGCTACGTAATTATAGTTTAGACAACCATCAAACACATGACACCATTATAAGAAGCAGCCATCCATTCACCAGCTGAAGAGATCGAGAGAGTGCGAGACAGAGAAAGAAAATGTAAAAAAAGACAATATAAGCATAAAAGTGATATACTTTGCTAACCCATCAACCAACAAAGATCATCACCAACAACCATTAACTTCAAGAAAGCATTTTCTACAACTCACTAACATGTTCATGCCCTAAGCCCAATACCCATCTCCGAAAGAAAAAATCTGCCCCAAACTTTACCTCTCTCAGTTTAAAGAACTTAATAATGTGGAGTTACCTCTTGTTGCTGAGCAGATGGGAGGCAAAACAGAGGTTGGACTCACGGGTGCTGGGCGATGAGAGGAACGGCGACTACTTGAGGTGCGTCACGCTGTAGCACTGGTGGAGGGAGGGCATCGTGAGTGTTGGGCGACGAGTGGTCCCTGTGAACTCCTCCCTCTTGTTCGAAATGGACTATGGGAAAAAAAAAAGGCTGGATGGCGATGGGCAGAGGCACGCCGTCGAGTCGCCGGTGTTGGGCAACGACAGGGATGGCAACGCTCGAGGGTGCTGGGCGACGGGAGGGAGGGAGGGGGACGCGGGAGTGGAATGGGCTCAATATGGAAATATGGTCGATGGTTGAAAATTCAAATGCTAGTTTCAGCAAGAAGGAGAAAAGGACCCCAAAAAAAAAAGTATATACATGTGTGGTGTGCAATGGCTGATGCGCTACAGTGGCTGATCCGTAGTTAAACTCTTGATTATATGATATCTATTTGCTTGTAAAGCCCAGGCCCGTGGCCCAGACAAAAACCCAGCCCCTAAAGTAACAAAACGACACCGTTCAGTGAGTTGGCCTTCTTCCTCCTTTCAATTTCCTTCTTCTCGAAATTCCCTCTTTCTCATTATACCTCTTCTCCCATTTTCTCTTCCTCGAATCCCACCTTCCCCCATGCATCTTCAATCAGTTCCTCCTTTCTTCCAAAATCTCTTAATAAACTCACACTTACTTTGTCTCCCTCATTTATGATTTTTTTTTTCTTCTTAGTGGTTTGTTGCTGTGATTTTGTGGGTTGTGGATTTTTGGGTTGCCGTCAAGTCTCCTTACCAAAACAGTGCTGAACGGAGTTAAGGTCTTCTCTTACTCACACTCCAATCTCACTTTCACACACACCCACTCTGATTCTCACTCTGATTTTCAGCATGTGAGCAAGACTAGCTGAGAATAGGAATATTTTGTTATTGGGACTTATGTAAATATTATTAGTTCATTTTGTTAAGGTTACTGGAGATTGGGAAAGCATTGATTTATGTTATTGGATTTATCACATTGATGACCTTGTAGACGAATTTATGCATTAAGTTGAAACAAATGAATTTTATGGTTTTTTGTTTTTTTTTTTTTTTTTTTGTCTTTGGAAATTATATTTGTATTCGAGATACATGATGTTAGGTGATAAGTAGAATTCTCCAAACCATTTGGATATGGGGCATTCCAAGTCGTATCAGAGAAAGGTTTGAGGTTCTATATACTATAATAGTTGAGGTTTTAGGTAAGCAACTTTTAGATTCGAGGTGTAGAAATTGAGGACTATAAGAGATGATTATGTGAATAATTCAGGTTGTCAAAATCTATGAACTTTAGGGAACATGTTCTATGAAATTTTAGGTCTTAGATTTTGTGGGTTTTGAGAACTGGTTTCGTGACATTGGAGATTTTAGATAAGAATTTAATATTCAAATTGTAGAGATGTACATAAGTTTGAATGAATACTAGGCTTCAAACTTGGTAGACTCTAATGTATGAATTGACCAAATATGGGGTTTAGATTCTGACCAAGAATGTAAGTGTGTCTTGATGTCAAGTTTAGGACTATCAGATGTGAATTTTAGTACGTAGGCTTTAATCAAAATGGGAATTATTGAGGGGTATGTTTACTTTAATCTGGTTAGAATATGGGAAAGGCCCAGTAAGACAATAAATTTTTGATTTGTTACATTCGTATTTAAAATTATTATTTTGAATATTCCTTTTGAAATGCTTAACCAAGTATGGGTCTTTCCGGATGGCAGCTCGTCGTTGTGTTCAAAATGTTGTGGACTTGAACGCAACTAGTGAAGAGAGAGGATGCACCATAGAGTAGTTCAATCGGATGCACCTTCCCACTTATGACGGTCAAAGTGACTCGAACTAGCAGAAGATTGGATTCCGGGCATCGAAGAAATACTTCGCATCCTGAACTGCAGCACAAGGTACTGTACTCTGCCTTCAAGCTGACGTAGAAGGCAAAGAGATGGTGGATATATGAGAGAACCATTAGGGAAGTTGATGGAGAAGGAGTAGTTAGCTGGCCCCACTTCAAGTAGATTTTCTTTTATCTCTTCTTCCTATGAGATCCCTGATTTTCTTGTGTTTTTATTAATTATTATTATTGGTTCTATTATTTTGAATTGCTATTATTATTTTGGTTATAGTATTTTATTTTATCATTGCCTAAGTTGTGCAATTTATTTCAATATGCCTTTGATTTATTTACTTTATTTTCGGTTTGGGCTTTGTGTGTGTATTGTGTTTGTGTGAGTCTTGCTTTTGTTGGGCCGAGGGTGTGTGAGTTAGGGCACAACCCATGTGTTTGTGTAGCCTTAACCCCCCTAGTCGATACGACGCTGTTTTGGCCCCCTCCCCTTAGGGTTTCATCTCTTTTCCCCCAGCGTCGTTTCCCCTTCTTTTTTCTTCTCCTTCGTTCTCTTCTCTTCTTCTTCCTCCTTCACCAGTGACCCCCCCTGCATCACTGCCCCTCACAACCAACCATGTGTGCCACACATAAGTCGAGCAATGCACCACCCCTCCGACCTGCTCCACCACCTGCCACCCCCAACCCACAAGCCCTTTTCTTTGAATTCTTCCCCCACCCCTCTCTGCAACCCAAAGGCTTTTCAGCCATGGGTGCTCGCCGCTGCTCTTGGCCTATGTTGGAGTGCCACACGGTGGTCCCTTGCAGACCTCACACTGCCCCTTCTCTCCAATTACAGCGCCATCTGCGTTGGTCGAGACACCCAACTCTGCCTATAAATAGGCCGAGTTCCACCCACCTCAAACCATCCTAAGCAATGCTTCGCTCCTCCCCTTAGCTTGGATCCATGTTCCCAACCTTCTTAGCATTGTCCTGAAGCCTTTTTTGCCTCTTTGTCGTTTGCTGCCGTGCACACTACCATGCACAGCCACCCGACCACCTCATCTTGGCCTCTCACCCCTCCCCGAGTCACCATACACGTATCCCCATCCACTCTAACCCAGAAAACCACCCAACCCATGGGTTTTACACCCTGAATCACTGCTGCCTCGCCACTATGCCACCACTTTTGGCGACACTTCGGTGAGTCTTCCATCCCTTTCATTTAGTTTTTATAAATATTTTGCATGTTTAATCTTTGATGTCTTGGTGTTAGTCCGCGCAGCGATGCTCGCTTGTCCAATCGTGGGACCCATAGACTGACGCACACGTAATCTTCCAGAATTTTCCCAACCGCATCTTAAGTAACCTTCCAACACAACTGTAGAATTTAGAATATTATTTTTACCACTAACACTTTTCTATAGTTTGGTTGTGTTGAATTGGGCCTTGGGCCCAGCGTGGAGATTTGGGAATTGAATTTTAGTTGAAATGGAATTGGGCCTTAAGCCAGAAATGGAGGTTGGAAAATCACATGTAGTTGGGTTGTGAATTTGTGAAACTGGCTGGTTGTGACTTGTTGTGGGTTGTATAATTGTTTGCTGAGTGATCTGCCATGTCATCCAATACCTATTTGTCGTGCATATGTGTATTTTATATTATGGCTAATTGTTCTGCTTATATAATTGTGTTGTGTATGCCATATTGTATGAACTTGAAATTGAGTGGTATGTACGGGTTATAACATGTGGGTGCGTGCGTTTCACGACCCCAAACCTAGATGGGGTATTATTTCATTGGAGCTCCTTTGATCACTAGCAGCGTAATAAACTGATGTGACGTCCCCTGGGCTATCACTGAGCTATAGTTGGGTCTATCAAGATGGTAACACTCTTGATGTGACTCGTGGCACGATTCCTAGCAAGTGTTAGAGGATGCTTGGTCAAGATAAGTGCCAGACGCGCAGTTGGGAATCGCTCATTATAAAGTGACATGCACAGTCATTACATGTGGTGTGAAGAAGGGAGCCAAGATGTACGGATGGTCCCAAGGGGAAATCATGAGGTACACTTAATAAACAATAAACAATTATGATTGGGCCAAAGGGGTTTTTGGCATGTGTTGGTAAAGGTGTCATTTTCGAAAAAAGGGGGTGGAAATGCTCTTGTATGTTTTTGGTTGACTGCCAAATGTGTTGGTTGCTTAAAATGTATTTTTAAACTCTTGATTTTACTTGGCTGGTTATTTGCTGAGAGTTTGTAATTTCACTATGGCACTTTTCATGTGACACCCCCAACTCCCACGTACGGACACGTGGAAATCGAGACGTCGGGATGATGACAACACGGGTCACACATCCCATCGCCAAGTGCCAAGTGTGTGTACATGCAATATGTGTACGAATAAAACACGCAGTGGATAATAAATATCTTACAACTAAATACCAGAATTTTTTGTTTAAATACAAACTAGTTTAAAACACACGTAAATAAAATATTACATGTTCAACACTTTCTAATCCAAATACATAACATCAAAACAAATACAAATAAAGTCCATAGATAAGCACTCCAAATCAATACTCCGGCGGAGCCGCCTCCTGGGGCTCAGCCTCCTCCTCCTCAACCTCTGCATCAAAATCTACGGTACCAAAAATGGTGCTGCAGGTAAGTAATAATCCAAACGCCAGAAGATATAAATATATTAAATTTTACAACAATATGCATGAAAGATGTCCAACGCACATGTCCCATAAACACATTTTTCCACACACGCCAAGTCTCATTTGGTCCAAAATATTTCCTTTAAATTTTTCCTCGCCATTATCCCAGATAATGGCCCAAATCTAGGTCTTAAAACCATTTTCCACTTTTCCTTAATCGAATGCACCATGACCTCCCCTAGGGGTCATCCACAAGCCCTGACTCCCTTTGTCACACCACAGGTAACGACCATACGTGTTACTTTGTAACGAGCGATGCCCAGTTCCGTGTCCCGCGCGTTCGTAGCCAAGTATCCTCTAGCCCCCGCCAGCAGAGGGGCCACGTAGTCGGTACGAGAGCGTTACCATCCCGCCCGCTCCCGTTGTTGCCCAACGATAACCCAGGGGACGTCACTCAGTATATTGTGCTCCCGAGTGACCAGAGGAGCTCCACCGAGATAATACTCCATCTCGGCTTGGGGTCATGATACACACGCACCCAAAAATCCATTTAACTCATTGAAAACCCAGTTTTCAATAATAATTAACACATGCATATGCGTGCACAATGCAATGCAAAAAATACGACACCAATTAACCAACAATTTCCAAACATCCATAACAACCAAACAAGCAACTCCGTCCTCAAATCCATCCAACCCCCGACTCCTCGGACTCAGTCCGGAATAACCAACCAGTCACAAATAATTATTGTAAAAGCAATAATATATTTAAATCTAAAATGAAGTTTGGAAAATACTTACAGCGCTATATGATAATTTTCGAATGATTGGCGAGCAGCAAACGGGGAAGAGAAAGTAACGTAACAGTGTAAAAACACTGTGGCCGTAGGTTGTAAAATACCCACTTTTGAACGGTGGCAAACCAAGGCTCGGGATTGATAGCGAATGGCTTAGAGGTGTTTATGAAGTTAGTGGAAGTGAAGGTTGGTCGTGGGTGGCGGCAAAAAAGGTAGTAAGATGCTGAAATACCCAAATCGGAGAGTTAGTTCGTGGGGGCTATTCCAGCGACGGATCGAGGCCGGAAATGGGTGGTTTAAGATGACAAGAAGTCGGTGATGAAGTGGTGAAGAGGTGCTGGCCGAAGGTGGAGCGACAGCGGCAAATCGGAGCAAAAGTCGTTCGGCTTGGAGTGACTATTCCGGCTAAACGGTGACTCAGATGGCGGTGAAACTTGATGGAGATGATCATCGGCCGAAGGGGAAGAAAACTGGGTGGGTGGTGTGCTGCGCGGTGGCCAACGGCGGCGGGTCTGGGTGGAGAGAGAAATTCAGACGGAAATGGGTAGAGAGAGAGAGTCACGCGGGAGGAGGATCAGCCGAAAAAGAAAGGAAAAAAAAGAAAGAAAAGAAGAAGAAAAAAGAGAAAGAAGCAAAGAAAAGATGGAGGAAAAGAAATGAGGTCCAATCCTCACCTCTAGAGTCCAACAACTGATCCAACGAAAATAAATTTAAAAGCAATAAAACCAAGAAAATAATTTAAACACAACAAAAAACTAAAATATAATAAATAACTAATAAAAACTAACAACTAAATTTTAAATCCAAAGACAAGCTAAAATAAATTAAACAGCAATTTAAACTCAAATAACAACTAAAATCCAATTAAAATTTGATAATTTAAAATAAAAGAACCATTATTTTAATTAAATTAAAATATTCCTTCAATGAAAATACACGTAAAAACGGGGTATCACATTTCATCTATGGTTTCATTTTATGGAACCGTAGACTTTGGCACAAAAGAAGACTTTGAGCCCAAGGGGCCTGCTCTACCGAATGCGTGACTTGCTAGTGTTGCTAGGATGCTGTGGGATTTAAATCCCCTATGTTATGTATTTGTTTTCCTTTATTTTATTTATTTACCGCGCGGATGACTGTATAACTCCTCTTGGAGGACTTTTGTTTCGTTATATTTTTTTTTTAATTTATGGTACTGGACACCTTTTCATCTCTCCGCTGTGAATTTTTATTTGGACACTTTTTGCATGTTGCACTCACTCTGAGCACTTGGCATTGGGGTGTGTGACCCGTGTGGTCATCATTCTAGTGTCACGACCTCCACCAAATCAAACATAGGGGTCAAGGGTGCCACACTTCCCAAGCTCGATAGAAGATGCTAGGGCAAGGAAGTTTGCCCACTTAGTGCAAGGGACTATAATAGTGCACCCGTATGTGGCCAGATTTGTTGAGCTATCGTGCTTTGCCATGATTATGCCAACTCAAGTCTTTGCAATGACGCCTGGAGAGGCTGAGGATAGAAATGATTTGATCACAGGTACCCTCCCCTTATTTTCCAATAACGTTACAGTGTAATTGATTCTGGAGCTACACATTCGTTTATTTTTATGGATTATGCTAATTTCTACACTTTAGAAACTGAAAAGCTGAATTACAAGTTAATAGTCTTGACCCCGACGGGAAATTTGGTAACATGTAACAAGATTCTCCATGGGTGTCTAGTATCCATTGAAGAGAGAGTAATGCCAACTAACCTGATAGTATTCCACATGGTCAGGTTTAATGTAATATTGGTTATGTACTGGTTGTGTGATACCCCATATTTACGTGTATTTTTATTGAATGATTATTTAAATTATTATAATTAGTGATTCTCTTATTTTAAATTAAATATGATTTTTGCAATATTATTTTATGATTTTTAAGTTGTAAAATTATTTTAATGTGTTTTCTTGATATGAATTATTATTTTGCATTTAAATTGCTCTATGCTTTAATTTATTCTATTGTCGGGCTTATATTTTATTTTATTAATATTGAGTTGTAGTGTTTTTATTTGACTTTTATTTATTTTCATTGTGCCTTTTTCCTCTTAGACCCTTGTTTTCAGATTGGGCTTTGTTTTAATGGGGTTTTCCTTCATTTTTGGGCCCAGCCCATGCATTGAACCCAGCCCCTTTAATTTCCTCCATGCGACATCGTTTTGGGTAGCAGCACTTAGGGCTTAATTCCTCTCTTCTTCTTCAACACTCCTACCTTCTTCTTCCTCTTATTTCATTTCTTCTTCCCCTACAACCGACAGCTTCTTCTTCACCTTCATTCCATTTTCATTTTCCTTCTTTCTTTCTACAAAAAAAATTAGAGTGTGCCGTAGTTTCTTTTCTTCTTCTTCTTTCTGGCACACTACTTCTTCCTCTTCCTTTCATTTTGATTTTCTTCTCCTCCAACCGTGCCACTTGCTCCTCCCATTCCCTTGGTAAGTTTTCTTTTCTCTTTTGGTTCTTTTCTCTTCCATTTTTCTTGTTGTAGAACTGAATCTTTCTTTCCTTTCTCTTGCATTTATTTTTCTCTCCTCTATTTTTCTGGTTGTTGCAGGTCCGATCATTGGCTCCATTATCATGGGTTTTCTCTCCTTTATTTTCCTTGGTATTTTCTTGATTATGCTTGAGTAAAACCCTTGCTTTTCCCTCGTTTTTCCTCTTGAATCGCGACCTGTTTTGACTCCCAATATTGTGCTCTGTTCTTGGCCGAAAAACCGTGCGCCCATGCTCTAGTTTCTTGGTTCTTTATTCACCTCCATTTCCATTTTTCCATCCTCAAATTTGTGTGCTTTTAGTAAATCAGCCATGGACTTTTTTTCCTCCACCATAAGCCTCATTTTCTAGCCACAATATTCTTATTTTATCCTAGTAAATCAGCCTTTTTTTCCAAAAATATTACTCCAAATCCACTTGTTTTCGAAACCCATTTTTCGTTCCAATAGTTGTAAATTTTGGTGATTTAATTTCGGGCTCGCTTTTGATGTTTAACGAGTGCTTGATCTTTCAAATATTTGCATTTAAGCGCTGTTAGTAATTTTCCAAATACCTTTTGAGATTTAAATATATTTTGCACTAATAATTCTTTATGATTTGGTTGGTTTTGCCAGACGATGAGTCCGAGGAGTTTGGGGGTCAATTGGATTGGAGGATGGAGTTGTTTGTGAGGTTGGATTGTGCTTGGTATTTTTATGTCTTGCTTGGGTTCATGTTATATACTGCATAATTGCATGCATGCTCATGTGTATATTTGAAAACTAGATTTTCATGTGAGAAATGATTTTTGGGTGCGTGTGTATCACGACTTCAAGCAAAGATGGTGTATTATCTCGGTGGAGCTCCTCTCTGGTCACTCGAGAGTGGAATATACTGAGTGACATTCTCTGGGTTGTCGCTTGGCAACAACTGAATCAGACGGGATGGTAAAGCTTTCGTGCCTACTCTGTGGTCCCTCTACTGGCGAGGACTAGAGGATACTTGGCCATGAAGGCACTAGGCACAAAACTGGGCATTGTTCGTTACGAAGTCACACGCAAGGTCATTACCCGTGGTGTGACGAAGGGAGTCAGAGTGTACGGATGATCCCTGGGGGAGATCATAGTGCATATGAATTAAAATTGGATATTTAGTTTTGGATAAATGGATTTATGTGAAAATGGTAGATTTTTATACTGAGTCATTTTCTCAATGGAATTGGTTTTTGCGCCAAAATGGGATTTTGGCGTGTATTGGAAAATAATCATTTTTAGGAAATTATGATTTTTGGGTTTCAGACATATTTCATCATATGCACGCATATTTGTTGTTGCAGGAATGTATTTTTATCTCTTAGACTCTTTGGTCTATTACTTACCTGCAGTACCATTTCCTGGTACCATATATTTTGATGCAGATGAGAATCCAGAGCTTGATGATGAGGCTCCACCGGAGAAGTGATCGGTGATCACTGTCTCGTGGGATGGGATTTATTTCCCACCTTTGGTCATTGTATTTTGGCTTTATTATATTTTCATGGGATAACTGTAACACTTTTTGAAACACTCGTATTCTAGTATTTAGTTGATTGACTTTAACTTATCTACTGCATCTTTTGTCTTACACATGTTACATGTGTACACACTTAGCCCTTGTCGTTGGAGTGCGTGACCCGTGTTGTCATCATCCCGACGTCTCGATCTCCATGTTTCCGTACATGGGAGTTAAGGGCGTCACAGGCTGGTTTCCTACTACACCAGTATTGACTGCTTTGGAAAGGAGGGTGGTATTTATGCCCCTTAAGGGAGGTGTATTTCATTTGCAGGGTCGAAAATGAGTTTGCTTCCACTAGTTATATTTGTTGTTCAGGTTGGAAAGTTATTGTGAGAAGGTTGTCAGGGATTCAAAGCTTGCGGTAGATGCACCAAAGGAGGAGTTGAAATTAGAAGGGGTCCCTATTGTGAGGGAATGTCCGGAGGTATTCCCTGAAGACTTGTCTGGATTACCACCGGAGTGAGAAATGGAGTTTGTCATTGACTTAGTTCCAAGCTCAACACCTATTTCTAAATCTCCTTATCAAATGGCACCATCCTAGCTCGCAGAACTCAAAGAACAGTTGCAATATTTATTATATATGAGTTTTATCAAAGCCCATTGTCATCATGGGGAGCTCCAATATTATTTTTGAAAAAGAAGCTTGGAATAATGAGGATGTGCATTGATTATAGGGAACTTAACTGAGTAACCAAAAAGAATAAATATCTGCTACGCCGTATAGAGGATCTATTTGATCAACTCCAAGGCACTTAGGTATTCTCAAAGATTGTTTTTTGGTCGAGGTATCATCAACTGAAGATCAAGGCAACGGATGTGCCCAAGACAACTTTCAAGATCAGATATGACCATTATGAATTCCTGGTCATGCCTTTTGGCTTGACTAACGCCCCATCAGTATTCATGGATTTGATGAACAAAGCATTTCACGACTTCTTGGATAAGTTTGTGGTTGTATTTATTGATGACATGCTGATATACCCCAAGAGCAAAACTGAGCATTAAGAGCATTTGAAATTGGTACTCGGGACACTCAGGGATAAAAAAAAAAAAAAAAAAAAAAATTGTTGGCTAGGTTGAAGAAGTGTAAATTCTAACCAGAGTTAATCACATTTCTAAGGCATGTAGTTTCAAAAGATGGCATTTCAGTAGACTCAAGGAAAGTTGAAGCAGTAGGTAATTGGTCAGTGCCAAAAAATGTGGATGAGGTTATGAGTTTCTTTGGCTTAGTGGGATATTACGGTCGATTCATTGATGGTTTCTTTAGAATAGCACTTCCTCTTACTTCCCTCACTAGGAAGAATAGCAAGTTTGAGTGCACAACAAAATGTGAAGAAAGTTTTCAGGAGTTGAAACAAAGGTTGATGACTGCCTTTATTTTGACAGTTCCCACTACTAGAGGAAGATTTGTGGTTTATAGCGACTCATCAAGGTTGGCTCTGGGGTGTGTATTAATGCAACATGGAAAATTTACAGTATACGTTTCACACCAACTGAAGTCATATGAACAAATTTACCCCACGCATGATCTGAAACTAGCAACAATTATCTTTGCACTCAAGATTTGGAGACATTATCTGTATGGGGAAAAGTACAAAATTTATATAGACTATAAGAGTTTGAAGTATTTCTTCACCCAAAAGGAATTAAATATGAGGCAGAGAAAATGGCTTGAGTTGATCAAGGATTATGATTGTACCATTAACACCACCCAAGCAAAGCAAATGTTGTAGTCGATGCACTAAGTAGGAAGTCTATGGGACCAGCAGTTGCAACTCTTACTACCCAACACCAAATATTAATGGACTTAGCAAGAGCAAGTATTGATGTTATCACTAGGGATCAACATGCTTTCGTGCCCAGTTTGATTGTTCAACCAAGCTTGGTAGACAGAATTAAGACCCCTTAGAAAAAGGATTCAAATTTAGTGAAGCTGGTAGAAGAAGTTGGAAAAGGGAATAAATCTAAGTTCGGCATTTCTAAGGATGGAGTGTTGAGGTCCAGAGGTAGATTGTGTTTGCCCGATAATGATGAACTAAAAAGGTTAATTCTCGAGGAAGCACACCATTCTTTTTACATTGTCCACCCAAGGAGCACCAAAATGTATCAAGATTTGAGGGAGTGTTACTACCGGAACGGTAAAAAGTGAAATTGTAAAATTTGTAGAATAGTGCCTAACTTGCCAACAAGTGAAGGCGGAACATCAAAGACTAACAGGTTTGTTGCAACCATTTCAAATTCCATAATGAAAGTGGGAGCATATCTCCATGTATTTTGTGACAGGTTTACCAAGGACATTGAGTGGACAGGATGCAATATGGTTGATCATGTATCGCTTGGCAAAAACTACTCACTTCATGCCCACTAAAATTTCTTATAAACTGGAAAACTAGATGAGCTATATGTGTAGGAGATAGTGAGATTGCATAGGGTACCAGTTTCCATCATGTCAGATAGAGGTCCTCGCTTCACGTCAAAGTTTTGGGGAAGCCTACAGAAGGCCATAGGAACAAATTTAAATTTCAATACTACTTTTCACCTTCAAACGGATAGATAGTCAAAAAGGACTGCTCAAATCCTAGAAGACATGTTGAGGGCATGTGTGATGGACTTCAAGGGGACTTGGATGCAACATTTACCACTAGTCGAGGTTGCCTATAATAATAGTTATCATGCCATTATTGGAATGGCACCGTACAAAGCATTATATGGTAGAAGGTGCATATCTCCCTTGTATTGGGATGAAATGGGTGAAAGACGAATTTTAGGACTAGAAATCATCCAGAAGACCATGGAGAAGATAGATATAATTCGGGCTATGATGAAAGCAGCTCAAAGTTGACAAAAGAGTTATGCAAACAATCGTCGTCGCTAGTTAGAGTTTAAGGTTGGAAACAAAGTATTCTTGAGGATTGCACCAATGAAAGGAGTTATGAGATTTGGAAAAGTTGAGTCCCAAATATATCAGACCCTTTGAGATTCTTGATCGGATTGGACCAGTGGCATATAAGGTGGCACTACCACCATCACTCGCCAGGGTGCATAATGTATTTCATGTTCCTATATTAAGGAAGTATATCCTCGAAAACCCAACCTCGTTATTGACTATAAACCACTTCAAATTCAAGAGAGTATGACCTATACCGAGGAACCAATGGAGATTTTAGATAAGAAGGAACAAGCACTACAAACTTGAACTATCCCTTTGGTTAAAGTGATGTGGGATAATCACGCTACTAACAAAGCTTCTGGGGAACTTGAGGAAGAGATGCGAGTTAGGTACCCACGTATGTTCGATGGGAGTTTTGATAGCTTTAGCAAATACCGAGAATGGAATTTTTTTAAAGAGGAAGGATGTAAAGCCCAGGCCCATTTCATGGAGATTTGAGAAGAGCCATTCGCAATGCCACTAGGAGGGCTAAGTGTACCGAGGCTAGAATGGTTGCATTGGGTAGCATGCATCGCTCAGGTGATGAGGCGTTGGGCGTCTAAGGCAAGTGCAATTAGAGGAGTTTCATGTGTTGGCCAATTCCTTAATTTTAGGGGTTGGATGACAAGATGACAAGAATGTTGCATAAGAAGATGACAAGATCCTAAAAAAATAGGGGTGGAGGCGCCATCTAGAGGGGTGGCCGACCATCTCCATTATTTTAGGAAGTTTGTTTATTTTTTACTTGGTTTATTTTCTTTTAATTAGGAGATTTGTCTAGTTTTAGTGTGTTTATGATTATTTCCTAGTTTATTTCTTTATGTTAGATATTTGATTTTATTTCCTTTAAGTTAGGAATTGATGTATGTTGAGATGAGATCTAGATCTATTGTGGCCGAAACCTTAGAGCTTTCTATATAAGTTTCGGCCTTGCTTGTTTATTCATCAATTATTGTTATGTTTAGTTAATGAATGAGAATTTTCTCTTCAATACTTTTGAGAGTTAATTGCTAGCCTGAGCTAGTCTTGATTTTCGCCAACAACCAATTTAGATCTTTGTGTTTCCTTAAGGTAACCCTAGATCTAGCCAACCAAAAAGCAAAAAACCCTAGATCTAATCACCCAACATGCCAATTACAAGTGAGTAAGAGTGAGGCTTCCATCAATTGGTGCTTTCATTGAGAGATCCAACCCAAATAGAGGAAGCCATGACCGATCGACAACCAACTCATAGGGAGCGGATCGAGAACATTGAAGCCACTTTGGAGGCACAACAAACCACCACCAAGGAAAGGCTTGGAAGGATTGAGGAGGTGCTCTACTAATTGGTAGATCAAATGAGGAATGGTGAGAGAAGGCGCCATAGGAGAAGAGCTCATAGTCCCAAGGGTTCCGTTGGATCTAGAAGAAGCCAATGCCATAAGAGGATGGATGACTTGGATTCATCTTCTCAATATTCCTCAAGCACTCATAAGAAATCCACTGGTGAAAGGGAAGGAGAAGAAGTGAACCGTGAAGAGAAGAGAGAAGCACGTAGAGGGGAAGTTCTCAAGCCAAAGATGGACTTTCCAAAATTCAATGATGATGACTCGAGCACGTGGGTTAGTAGAGCTGAGCAATACTTTTAGCACAACCACATGGAGGGCCATGCTAAAGTGTCCTATGCCGCTTACTTCCTTGAGGGGGAAGCCAATCAATGGTGGAAATGGATGAGGAATATGTATAGGGCTCAAATGAGGGAGCTGAAGTGGAAGAAGTTTATCAAGGGGCTTTTGAGGAGATTCAGGCCAACCAAGTATTTAGATTATCATGAGACTCTCCCAAAGATCAAGCAAACTGGATCTTTAAGAGATTATCAAAAAGAGTTCGAGTATTTGTCTACTAGAGCACATGGGTGGTCGGAATAGGCCCTTATTGGGACCTTTATGGGCGAATTGAAGAGCGAGTTGGCGACTGAAGTGAAACTTAAAAAATCAAAGACTTTGATGCAAGCTTTAGAGGTTGCACGGATCAAGGATGATCAACTTCAAGATCTGAAGAAGAGTGGCTAGTTTGAATTGAGGAAACCACCCCCAATGGTTTCCAAAAGTGATGCAAACATGACTTTTGGCAAGAATTTCTCATTGGGAGGTCCTAGTGGAGGCGCATCAAGTGGATCTAAACCCTTACCTACAGGGGTAAAGCGGCTATCTTGGGATGAGATGCAATGAAGAAGAGAGAATGGGCTTTGCTTCAATTGCAATGAAAGGTTCACTATGGGCCACAAATGCAAAGGTAAGCAAATCTATCTCATAGAGGTGGAGTCCGAGGAAGAGGAAGGTGTAGTGGAGGAAGAGCAAGGTCAAAAGGAGCAAGATCAACATGAGGCCGTGGGGGGAGACCCTCAAATTTCTATTCATGCTTTGGCAGGTGTTATCCAGCCTAAAATAATGAAAACACAAGCACACATCAGCAAGATGGAGGTAACGGTTCTTATTGACAATGGTTCATCTTTGAACTTCATCAATTCAAAGGTGGTCGAGACCTTAGGGTTGCCTATGACTTCTATTACTCCATTTGAGGTCAAGGTAGCTAGTGGTGAGAGGATGATGCATAGAGAAGTATATAAAAAGGTATGTTTGAAAATACAAGATCTTGATATTGTGGTAGACTTGTATTCTTTGCCTATTGTTGAGTTGGATGTGGTGTTGTGTGTGCAATGGTTAGAGGAGTTAGGGAAGATTGTGTCGGATTATAAAAAAATGGCTATGGAATTCATGATGGGGGACAAATGGGTGACCATGAGAATGAGTGGAAGAGGAGGATGCAAGGCCTTGGGTCCTAGTGAGAGTGAGAAGATCTTGAGGCAAGGGGGGCAATGTTTTGTTATCACATTGGCCTCCCGACTAAGGGGCTTGAATGAGGACCATGAAGTGGAGAATGGCGGTTTGAAGAGGGAGTTAGGGGCCAAGGTACCTCTTGATCTGAGGGAGTATGTGAGAAGATGTGAAACTTGCCAAAGGGTAAAGGGTGAGAGTAGCAAACCCAAGGGGTTGATGCAACCCTTACCAATCCCTATTCATTCTTGGGAGGATGTTACCATGAATTTTGTGGAGAGGTTGTCATTCTCAAATGGTTGTGATGGGGTGATTGTAGCCTATGAAATGGGAAGTTCACCAAATGATTTGGTGGATATGGAACTTAGAGAGAGGGATGAAGTCTTAAAGGATCTCAAGAAGAATTTGGCATGTGCTCAAGACCAAATGAAAAAGCATTTTGACAAAGGGAGGAGTATGGAGTCCTTTGAACCGGGTGAGTGGGTATTTTTCAAGTACCTACCAAGAGAGCACAAGGCACTATCAAATGCAACATTAAGCAAGTTGAGGGATAAGTATTTTGGATATATCAAGTGTTAGAGAAGTGCAGACAGCTTGCAAACAAGTTAGATCTACCGGTTGAGATTCACATTCATCCTATTTTTCATGTCTCATGGCTAAGGAGGAAGGTTGGAGATCTAACAAAGGTGGTGAGTGAGATGCCTGTGGTGGATGAAGAGGGAAGAATAGCAATCCAACCCGAGAAGATCGTGGAGTATAGGCTTGTGAGGAAGGGTGGCCAAGTAAGAACTGAAGCCTTGGTTCAATGGAAGGGGCTTCCATCTGAGGATGCTACATGGGAGAGTGTTCGGGTTCTCAAGTATCAATTTCCAGATTTGGACCTTAAGGACAAGATCAGTCTTGAAGGGGGGGAGGATTCATGGAGATCCGAGAAGAGCCATTCACAATGCTACTAGGAGGACTAGGCGTGCCAAGGATAGGAGGGTTGCATTGCGTAGCATGCATTGCTCGGGTGGTGAGGAGTTGGGCATCCAAAGCAAGTGCAACTTGAGGAGTTTCATATGTTAGCCAATTCCTTGATTTTAGGGGTTGGATAACAAGATGACAAGAATGTTGCATAAGAAGATGACAAGATCCTAAAAATAGGGGTGGAGGCGCCGTCTGGAGGGGTGGCTGGCCATCTCCATTATTTTAGGAAGTTTGTTTATTTTTCACTTGGTTTATTTTCTTTTAATTAGGAGATTTGTCTAATTTTAGTTTATGATTATTTCCTAGTTTATTTCCTTTATATTAGATATTTGATTTTATTTCTTTTAAGTTAGGAATTGATGTATGTTGGGGGATGAGATCTACATCTACATCTAGATGAGATCTAGATCTATTGTGGCCGAAACCTTAGAGGTTTCTATGTAAGTTTCAGCCTTGCTTGTTTATTCATCAATTATTGTTATGTTTATTCAATGAATGAGAATTTTCTCTTCAATACTTTTGAGAGTTCAGTGCTAGCCTGAGCTAGTCTTGATTTTCGCCAACAACCAATTTAGATCTTTGTGTTGCCTTGAGGTAACCCTAGATCTAGCCAACCAAAAAGCAAAAAACCCTAGATCTAATCATCCAACACACCAATTACAAGTGAGTGAGAGTGAGGCTTCCATCACCGTGGCCCAGGCCCAGATAAAAACACAGCCCCTGAATTGACAAAATGGCGACGTTCAGTGAGTTGGCCTTCTTCCTCCTTTTAGTTTCCTTCTTCCCAAGATTCCCTCTTGCCCGTTATCCCTTTTCCCCCATTTTCTCTTCCTTGAATCCCTCCTTCCCCCACACCTCTTCAATCAATTCCTCATTATCCCTCTCTCTCTATCTGTCTCTCTCTACACCAAGATGTAATTTTCCTCATGATACACAAGTTGTAGACAACCACACCCCCACCACACTACAATTGCCAAGCTACCACCCCAGATTCCTTTGGTCTCTACTCACATCACCAAAGTTGGTAAACCCTATCAATTCTCTGTATTCCAATGTATTTCTCTCTTTTAATTCATATTGAATTTTGTGTAATTCCCTATCAAACCATCAGATTTTAATTCCCTTTCACAGTAGAACTCATCCATTAAGTTTTAGCAGTGAATTTCTTGGGCCATCCGAGTCGACATACGCCACTACACACTTAGGTGAATTTCTCTCCTGCTTACTCTATTTGAGTTATTCTATCACACAATACTTGCAAAGACAAAATATGATTGCTATATATACATCCCTGAATAATGTTGATCAGCCCACTCATTTCCTCAATCACCTCACAACATTAGGTATGATACTTTAATACCAGTTGTTTGGTTACGTGTGCGAGATTAATAAAATATGATTGTTGGACTTTTTTTTTTTTTGAAATATATGTGTAGGGTTGTGTGTTTTCTTATTGGATTGCTGTATTGGGAGTGCTCTTGGTTGGTAGAAAGGTAGAGATGAATGTATGATGCTGGCTGTGAGAGTGGATGTTGGCTATCAAAATTTATTTGTGGGTTGATATGTAGCTTTCTGACATTGGTTTCATGGTTGTTTATGGGATGGTGTGTGTTGGGCTAGTTGTGTTGGATGTGTTATGGGTTGTGTCAGATGTGTTATGAGTTGTGCGAATGTTCAGGGTTGACGTGTGGGTTGTTTCGGGTTTAAGTGTGGGTTGTTTCAAGTTGTTAAGGGGACGGTTGTTGTTTTGGATATATATGTTTGCTGGTTGTATTAGTTTTGGCTAGTTGGGTTGTTTGTGCATGTGGGGATCAAGTGTAGTACCATGGGCTGGTTTTGAGTGCTTGATAAGTTAGTTTGTGAAATGTTAAATTGATCAATAAGTCCGGAGTAGATGGGGGCCGGTTGATTGTTGGATATGGCAAGTGTTGTGTTGTTTATAAATTTATTTGCTTGTAGGCTTGTTCTATTCCATTCTTAGGATGGTGAAATGTTGTTAGCCAAGTCTATGTGTTGGTATGGGTTATTAACACGTGTAAAAATATTTTTTGATTTAGGTTATTGTGACACAGCTAGATTAAAATCTCAAAGCATAGAGAATACACTACCAAAGTCGGGTAAGCGGAGTTCATATGCTAGATTTTGCATAAAAGAAATGGACTGAGGTTGATTTTGGAAAAATATGCATGTTTTGTTATGAAAAGAAATTTGAAACAACATTAGTATATTTTCAAGAATGACTATTTTTTTATGTTGTTTCAAAACGCTTATACCTAAGGTCTTTTGTATGTATATATTATCATTGAAATAAATTGTTTTTGGAATTATAACTGCTATTTTTATAACTGTCTTTTTCTACATTCTATAACTGACTCATGTTTACACATTGATATAAGATTACTGCTTACTGAGTTGTTGATAACTCATCCCATTATTTCTAATATTTTTCAGATGACTTTGAGATGCCACCTGAAAATTAGGAATATGAATCATGGGTGGCACTAGTTGAGCATAGAGGAATAAGTGCTTGGGAGGCACAAGTGGGTTAGCTTATCTGAATAAGTGTCAGAGGGTACAAGAGACTATTGAGTATTTTATTCAAGAATTTAGTTATGTACTGTGGCAATTCCATAGGTGGTGTTCTGAGTTTTGTTGTGAGGCAGTGAGTTAGATCTTGCAGATACTCATGTGATGGAAGATCCTGAAGTTAAATGGAGGCAATTACGCCTCTCGAAGGAGGAGAAAGTGGTTCTTGATATTCCTTCTAGAGGGGAGGCCGACATAAAGAGAAAATGTGAACTTAGTCTTATTGGTAAAATTTACAGTGAATGAAGTGTGGGGAAGGATCTTATAGCGAACTCAATGGCCAAAATCTAGAGAATTAGCAAGAAGGCAGTCTTTCAAGAGGTTGACAAGAATGTTTTTGTGGTGACGTTCGCTACACATGCTAATAAGCAACGGATACTGGATGGACGTCTGTGGCTCTTCAACAATGTGTTATTTCCTCTCCGTCCATATGATGGAACGTTATTACCTGGCTAGATTAAATTTGAAAGTGAGGTTTTTTGGTGCAGTTTCATGGCCTCCCTCTTGGACATATGACAAGGGAGTATCGCGAGCAGGTTGGTGCCTCTATTGGCAAGGTGTTAGGGTTGATGTGGCGGATGGTGGAATAGGGTGGGGGAGATATTTACGATTTAAATTTGAAATTCCTCTGCATAAGGTTGTTGCTCATTGCAGGTTCATTAACCATTTGGGTAGTAAATTGTGGGTTTCGTTCCAATATGAAAAGCTGCCGAAGATTTGTTTTCGGTGTGGGTGGATTGTTCATGATCATGCTGGGTGTCATTCTATTGTTTCTAGTTTTGATAATGATGTTATGTAGTTTGGTGAATGGCTTGGTGCGGAGGGAGGATTTCGACGTAGATCATCACCATTACCTTCTTCGACTAGTTTTGTTAGGAAGGAAGTTAATGGTCAAAAGAAGGATGCTGTGATGGAAGGAAGTTAATTGTTCTGAGCAAATCTCAGTGGTTACTATTAGAAAGGATTCAAATGCAGAGACCTTATCTTGTGCGGTTACTGGTAGCGATAAGGAAAAGTTGATGGGCCGTGATGGGCTTGTGGGCCCAGTATAGGTAAAGGAAGTTGATTGGTCCAGGACTAAAATCATGTGATACAAATGGGGGGACGTCCAAGTTCTTTTGCTACTCAATTATCTAAGGACTTAACAACTCCACTACCACTGACTTCATCCAGTGGACTCCAAGGGAAGGTATCTGGTAGAGGAAAGGCTCAATCTGCTTAGAAAGGGGGAGGTAAATGGAAAAAGAGGGCTCAAGGTCAAGGTGCACCTGCTCCACAACTGGATGTCCAACTTAGTAGGGAAAGACAAATTGATGAGGATGACTCTATCCTCTAAGACTTAGTAACTTCTAAGAAAGGTAAAGCTAATGTTGTTTTACACAATGAATTGGCGGAGGCTGGGTGCCAGCCCCACCGAGCATTATGAAAATATTAAGTAGGAACTGTCGGACGCTTGGGAACCCCCTAACAGTTCAATGTCTTTGCTCATTTGTGAAGACTAAAGTGCCCAAAGTGGTGTTCCTCATGTGTAACGCCCGTCCTTGTAGTGGGTCATTTAGAAAATGATTTTATGAAAATAAACGGGAATTACAATTTCTTTTTAAAATTTCTTTTCCTTCCATGCCAAGATACAAAAGACTCAATGTTTATAAATAAAACATGTTTCTTAATTTAAAAGGTTACAGCGGAAAATATTAAATTTTATAATAAAAGTCTTTCGTACAAAATATCATGCCTAGACTTCTGTGCTCTTCCCCTTGGGCCGTGTCCATCCTGACGCGTCATGCTCATATTGTCCTTGGGAGGGCGCACATAAAAACTAAAACTGGTCAATGCCTTATAAGCATTACTTCATATAGTTAAAATATAATAACATAGGTTTTCAGTCATGCATTCATCACTCCATACATATCATACGTAGACATTCATTTATTTTGAAACGTTGCGAGGTGGGATTTTTCTTTTAAAAGAGTCTTCTTTTCGTAAAACAATTCTCCACGCCTCGCTGCCTTCATTTCTTAAAGAGTCGTATCATGCATCCATCTTTTCTTAACAGCATACAATTTTTCTTATCACTTTCATTGGTTGTTACACACTGTAATGTCCCCGTGTGTGAGGGTTAGCGGTCTTTTGGACCTGATTTCGCCCGTGACCACGGGTTAGGAATCTATTCCATTAGGGTGTAGCACTGAATGCACTACCAGTACTACTTACCCGGCATTGCAATCTGCCCAGCCAAGTCCAGTCCTTCGGTACCCTTTCCATTCATTCAGTCATGGTCGTTACATGTTTTTCATACATTAAACATTCAGTGCTTTTAGTTCTTTATAGTTCTTTCATTCCTTCGGTCAGTTCGTTCTTAAAAGTCATTTAAAAGCATGGGCTTAAACATCATCTTTCATCGCATCGTTTAAAACATCAGTTCATAGCATCGTTTAAAATGTCAATTCATAGGGGCATTTTAAAACACTTTCTTTGCGTCCTTTAAAGCATCGCTTAAAACATGAGGTGTCAACCTCGCATTTCATTTCGTACAAATACATCCAGCACTTACTATGTATAACATTCATTCACATGCATACACTTATATACTTGGGGTGCGTAAAAATGGGCTGTCAAGGAGGACCGTTACATACTTATACTTTTAAATGTTAAACTTAGCATTTTTTTTGTAAAGCATCTTTCATGTCGTTTCGTAAAAAAAAGCATTTCATTTTTATTTAGAAAACTCTAGAAGAATATGAATATAATATTTACCTAGACTCCATGTCATATACATTCCATGCAGTCCATTCATATGTGTGTCAGATGGCAACTTACATGCATACACATAACCTCACGCAATTCTCTATCTAATGCATAAGCAACTATACTAGAAATAGAACTACGCTTCACTTGAAACACTCTCCGTCCATCCCTGGGTTCTCATGCGTTATTTACTATGCTAAAACCTTCGGAGTCCATATACAGTCTTGACACCCCATTTTTTCGTGTATTTTCACTGAAAGAATATTTTAATTTAATTAATATAATAGTTCTTTTATTTTAAATTATCAGATTTTAATTGGATTTTAATTTCTGTTGAGTTTAAATTGCTGTTTAATTTATTTTAGCTTGTCTTTGGATTTAAAATTAAATAGTTAGTTTTTACTAGTTATTTATTATATTTTAGCTTTACGTTGCATTTAAAATATTTTCTTGGTTTTATTGTTTTTAAAGTTATTTTCGTTGGATCAGTTGTTGGACTCCAGATGTGAGGATTGGACCTCATTTCTTTTCCTTCATCTTTTCTTTTTTCTTTTTCCTTTCTCTTTCTTCTCTTTTCTTTCTTTTTTCTTTCTTTTTTCTTTCTTCTTCCCCCGCGTTTTCCCCCTCCCCCGTGCATTTTTCTCTATCTCCTCTCCTTCACGCCGAAAGCTTCAACCGCCCAGACCCGCCGCTCGCCGGCGCCGTGCCCCACACCACCACCACCAATCTCTTCCCCTCCCTTCGGTGAACCACCCCACCAACTTTCATCCCCAACCGTACCGCCATTTAGCCGGAAAGTCACCATCAAGCCGCACGGTTTTAGCCCTGATTTGCCGCCGTCGCTCCACCTCCGGCCACCACCTCTTCACCACTTCATCACCGGCTCCTTGTCGTCCTAACCCACCCATTTCCAGCCTCGATCAGTCGCCAGAGCAGCTTCCACGAGCTAGTTTCCGATTTGGGCGTTTAAGCCCTTCCACCGCCATTTCCGCCGCCACCCACGGCCAAACTCCACTTCCCTTAGCTTCATAAACACCTCTAGGCCATTCACTATCAATCCCGAGCTTTTGTTTGTCCCCGTTCAAAAGTGGGTATTTTACAACCCACGGCCACAGTGAAATTTCACTGTTACATTGCTTTTCCTTCACCATTTACTGCGCGCCGATCCTTCGAAAATTAATATATAGCGTTGTAAGTATTTTCCAAACTTCATTTTAGATTTAAATATATTATTGCCTTTACAATAATTATTTGTGATCTGGTTGGTTATTCCGGACTGAGTCCGAGGAGTCGAGGGTCGGTTGGATTTGAGAACGGAGTTGTTTGTTGGTTGTTTTAGATGTTTGGAAAGTATTGGGAAATTTGTGTAATTTTATTTGCATTACATTGTGCACGCATATGCATGTGTTATTTATTGAAAACTGGGTTTTCATGAGTTAAATGGATTTTTGGGTGCGTGTGTATCACTACCCCAAGCCGAGATGGGGTATTATCTCGATGGAGCTTCTCTGGTCACTCGGGAGCGCAATATACTGAGTGACATCCCCTGGGTTGTCGCTGGGCGACAACGGGAGCGGGCGGGATGGTAACGCTCTCGTACCAACTCCATGGCCCCTCTGCTGGCAGGGGCTAGAGGATGCTTGGCTACGAACGCGCGGGGCGCGGAACTGGGCATCGCTCGTTACGAAGTCACATGCATGGTCTTTACCCATGGTGTGACAAAGGGAGCCAGGGCTTGCGGATGACCCCTATGGGAGGTCATGGTGCATTCGGTTAAGGAAAAATGGAAAATGGTTTTGAGACTTGGATTTTGGGCCATTTTCTGGGAAAATGGCGAAACTGGTTTTTGGGCCAATATCTGGGATAATGGTGAGGAATGATTTAAAGGAAAGGTTTTGAGCCAAATGGGACTTTTGGCATGCGTGGAAAAAATGTGGTTTATGAGACATGTGCATTGGGCATACTTCATGCATATTGTTTTGATTGTAATATGTTTTTATCTTGCGTTATTTGGATTATTACTTACCTGCGGCACCATTTTTGGTACCGTAGATTTTGATGCAGATGTAGAGGAGGAGGAGGCTGAGCCTGAGGAGGCGGCTCTCCCGGAGGAGTGATTTGGAGTGCTTTTTATGTATTATATTTGTTGTTGTTTTTATTGGTATGTATTTAGATTTGAGATGATGTTGAACATGTAATATTTTATTTACGCATGTTTTCAGCTGGTTTCTAAATTAAACAAAAATTCTGGTACTTAGTTATATGACTTTATTATCCGCTGAGTGTTTTTATTTGTACACATATTGCATGTACACACACTTTTGGCACTTGGCGATGGGATGTGTGACCGTGTTGTCATCATCCCGATGTCTCGATTTCCACGTGGCCGTACGTGGGAGTTGGGGGCGTCACACAGTCACTGCTTCCGTGTTTCACCATGGGGTTAAGACATTAAAATCTTCATCTTACTCTTCTATTAACCCCATTCCAATGCATGACTCATACTGACTAAGTCACACATCCCGATCCTAGACAACATACCCAAAACTACCTTCATACTTCCTAGCCCATACTAAATTCTTATTCCCAACCAAACATGCTATATGACTTTAAGCTAACCCTGAGGCTTAAACATTGTGCAACCATGCTTAGGAGAGATCACTCATTAAAAGGTTATGGTAAAGTTCATAAAATAATATTCCTTCATCATTAATCAAAATGATGAAGTCTTATGAATTACTTGAAGAGAATAAAACCATTTAAATTAATTTAGAGTTTTCAACATATTTTAAATCTCGTAATATTTTTAAATGAATGAAATCATTAAGAGTAATTAATTTTTCACAATTAAAATATTTTTGAAACTCTTCAAAAATATTATAATTGTATTATTTAAAAGCAAGCTTAGTCCAATAACACTAGAAATATCCTATATAAATATTTCCAGAACATTTAAAAATATTCGTAAGCTGTAAAATAATGGGCTTGCTTTAAAAATCCACTTGGCATCTTTTAAAACACACCATCAAGGCTCGACAATTAGAACGAGGCTTGTAACTATAAAAGAAAGATGGAGGGGGTTGTTACATCATGGAAACAAAATTATCTGCTAGTCGTGCTAAGCTTATTGCAACAAAAGCTAAATATGATAATTGCATTGGTGTTGATGCAAGGGGTAGAAGTGGTGGTCTTATGATTATGTGGAAACAGGATCTTAATATTTAGTTAGTTAATTACTCTACTAGGCACATAAATGTTATAGTATCAAATGTACTTGGTGATCAAAGATGGCTTCTTACATGCTTTTATGGTCATCCTAAAGTTAGTCAAAAGAGAGGTGCATGGGACTTATTAAAAGCTTTCAAACCTGTTGGTTTAGGTTGTTGTGTCATTGGGGACTTTAATGAGATTTTATCAAATGATGAGAAGATTGGTGGCTGTTTGAGGAGTGAGAATCAGATTGACTTATTTAGAAATGTCTTAGAGCGTGGGAATTTGTATGATTTGGGTTGGAAGGGGGAGAAATTTACATGGAGTAACAGGCATGAGGATGAGACCTATACCAAAGAGAGATTAGACAAAGTGTTGGCTATTTAATCTTGGCTAGATGGTAACAGAAACTACAAAGTTGATTCATTTGCTGCTATTTTCTCTGACCATCAATCACTCATGTTAGATTGTGGTCTAACTGGGCTTGTACCAAGGCGAGGTAATCCTAGTAGTTTTCATTATGAGCTCAATTGGGGGAGAGAAGAGGGTTGCACTTCACTGGTAGCAGCAGAATGGCAAAAAGGGACTGCAGGGAGGAATTCGCTTGAATCTGTTCAGGAAAAACTTGAAACTTGTGGAAAAGGCCTTAAGAAGAGGAGTAAGAACCTTAATAGAGAGAGAACAAAGGCTATTAAAGATAAATCTACACTGCTAGCATAGCTGCAAGTAAATGAGGTGCCGAGTTCTTTGACTGCTCAGAAGCAACTTCAAAAGGATGTTGATTTTCTACTGGATCAAGAGGATATTAAATGGAAGTAAAGAGCCAAGAGACATTGGCTACAAGAGGGTGACAAGAATACCAAATATTATCATGCTTGTGTCAAGCAAAGAAGGAATAAAAATTGTATTAAACAGATTATGAATGCTGATGGGGTGGTGTTAATAGATTTTGAAAAAATTATGCATGGCTTCTAGCAACACTTCTCACTAGTTTTTCTTTCTACTAATCCTACTGGAGATTGCATTAATCAATGTTTAGATGGGGTGAACTCTAGAATCCCCGAAGCTATAAGGTGTGACTTGGAAAAGGAGTTTACTAGTGAAGAAGTGGTATTTGCTTTAAAACAAATATCTCCTTTTAAAGCTCCTGGACCCAATGGATTCAGTGCTAGGATTTTCTTAGATCATTGGGAGATAGTTGGTATGAAGGTTACTCAAGCTGTCTTGGCTTTTTTGAGAAATGGTGTTATGCTTGCTGGTTTAAACCATATTCTTGTTGTTTTGGTTCCTAAAGTAAACTCTCCTCCTTCTATGAATGAGTTTAGACATATTAGCTTATGCAATGTATTGTATAAGTTAATCTCTAAGGTCTTGGCAAATAGAATAAAAGAGGTGTTGGCTTTGGTAATTTCTTGGAACCAAAGTGCTTTTATTCAAGGTGGGCTTATAGACAATATTTTGGTAGCCTATGAACTCTTCCATGCAATGCAAGCGAGACAAAAGGGCAAGGTACGTAGCATGGAAATTAAACTAGGTATGTCTAAAGCATATGACTGGGTTGAAAGGGATTTTCTGGAGGCCATTATGTTGAAGCTGGGTTGTAGTGAGAAATGGACTAAGCTGATCATGTAATGTGTCAAAATTGTGTCTTATTCGGTTAAATTGAATGGTATCCAAGGCAAGACCTTTCTTTCCTTCAAGAGGCCTAAGACAAGGTGATCCCTTGTCACCTTATCTTTTTCTTCTTTGTGCTAAGGGTCTAAGCTCTCTATTTCAACAAGCTGAGTGGAATGGTATAATTAAAAGTGTTGCTGCCTCAAGGGGTGGGAGGTCCATTAACCACCTTTTATTTGCAGCGTGGTGTCATTTTATGTAGAACAAAACAAGAAGAATGGTGCTCAGTAGAATAGATCTTATGTTTGTATGAATGTGCTTCTGATCAGACATTGAATAGGCAAAAAACTTCTATTATTTTCAGCCCCAACACAAGTATGGAAGAAAGAGTTGATTACGGATTCCACCAATGGAGTGCTTTGTGGGAACTATAAAAGATACTTGGGTTTGCCTACTATGGTTGAGAGATCAAAGTATAATACGTTTAGACACCTTAAGGAGAAAGTTTGGAAAAGAATCAGTAATTGGAAATCTGAGATGCTATCTTGGAAAGGAAATTTTAATCAAGAGTATGTTGCAAGTCATCCCTGTATACACCATGAGTGTCTTCAGGTTATCATTTGTTTTGATTAAGGAAATTGAAGCCATGTTTTCTCGATTTTGGTGGAGTTATAAAGAGGTGTAAACAACATCCATCGGAGGAGTTGGGAAAGATTAAGGGAGATTAAGAGCAAAGGGGGTCTTGGCTTAAAAAATCTCACTAGTTTTAATAAAGCTTTATTAGCTAAACAAGTATGGAGATTACTTTAATGCCCAAATTTGTTAGTGGCTCATATTTTAAAAGTAAATACTTTAAAAACTATGGCATATTGGAATCTAATATAGGATCTTCTCCTTCTAATATATGGAGGAGTTTATGGTCATCTATCAACCTCGTGAAAGCAGGTGCAGTTTGGAGAGTAGGAAATGGGCACAATATAAAAGTTTGGCATGATATATGGCTTCCACAATCTAGATCCAATAAAGTTCAGACCCTTATTAATCAGTTGAATGGGGATGCTACGGTTGCTAAGTTAATTGATGGTGCTAATTGCAGATGGAAGATTGACTAGGTTAAAGCAATTTTCAAAACAGTGGAGGTGAAGATTATTTGTAGTATTCCTCTTAGTATAAGGGATATTAGTCGTGGGATGATATGAGTAATACACACAAAGGGAATCTTTTCAGTTAAGAGTGCTTATGTTTTGGATTGTGTACTACCAAAGCAGTCTCAAGGATAGTCTTCGAATGGAGAGGGTAATGAGAGGGTTTGGAGGCGGCTATGGCAGTTGGAAGTCTCGGGGAAAATTAAACAATTTCTCTAGAAGGCACTCAATGAAATTTTGCCTACAAAGCAGGTGTTGAAGAAAAAAGTGATCGTAGAGGATGAGATGTGTCCAATTTGTATAAGGGATGAGGAGTCTATCAATCATGTTCTTTGGAATTGCCCTACATCGATGGATGTCTGGGTTGACCAGGACAATCCTCTAAGGAAATGGAATTCTTATTCTTACTTTCATGATTTTAAACATCTATGGGATGGTTTATTTAGAAGATTGGATGATATGATTTTAGTACAGGTGGCTGCTATATATTATAAACTATGGACTAAAAGGAATTGCTTTGTTTTTAATAACACATTTAATGGCCCATCTGCTCTACTTAGATCTGCATTAGCTGATATGGAGGTTTATCAGGACATTCATTAGTGCTCAAGGTCTAATGTTGACAGTATGCCTCGAAAGGTATCTGATATGAAGTGGAGTCCACCAGCTGACCCTCTTGTAAGCTAAATTTTTATTCTACTTATGACTCTTAGAAGAGAGTTATGGGCCTTGGCATTGTGGTAAGGAGCAGCAAAGGGAGGTTGAGATTGTGGTGTCTGCTTCAAAGTTGCATATTTTTTTTGCATTCTCAGCAGTGTGTTATGCTCTTATGAGAGGTATTCAACTCTGTCAGGAGATGAATCTCAACCAGGTGCTATTTGAAGGTGATGCTAAACAAGTGGTTGATGGGGTTAATGGGAGCAATGAAAAAGAGAGCTTAAGATAGGAATATTCCAGGATCTGGTGGCTTGAATAATCAACTCTGAGACTGTTAGAGTAGTTAAGATTTCCAATGAAGGGTCAAGGGGAGTAGGCTTGAAATCTTCTCAAGTCATGATCCAGGGGTCTAGCCAAACTCTAACAGACTGACCATTTGTAATTTTGAAACACATACCTTTTTTCAGTAACGGTCTTGTCTTGAGTAAACCCTTCCAGAAAGGTGAATCTGTGACTTTTGGGGCTGCTTTTTCAAGTACACTTTGTTTCAGATATTTTTTTGATAAGAGTTTTTGCCAAATACTGGTTTTTTTTTTTTTTTTTTTTTTGCACATTTCCCATCCTGCCTTTGCTGGCAGAGCTACATTCATATTTTCCATCAGGCGTAAATCCAATCCTCCTTTTTTTGGTTGGCATATGGTTTTCCAGGATTTCATGTAGAGCTTATGCTTTTGGTCTTCTGGTTTTCCCCACCAGAAATTTCTGAAGCTAGCGTTTAGTGTCTCACAGATGGATTTTGGAAGCATGTGAATTGACATCTGGTACGTGGGAATGGCGCTTGCTACTAATTTGATGAGTCTAGTTCTGCCCGCTTGAGAGAGCATTTTTTATTTCCAGCCATCCAATCTTTTATTTATTTTTCCAAGCAATTCCTTGTAATCCTCTTTTTTGGATCAACCAAATGTTGTCATCACTCCCAGATATTTCATTTTTGAGGTCGATTCTTTGTATGGTAAATTCACCAAGACTAATCTTCTGGTTGCTTGACTTGTGTTTTGGGTAATGAAGATGAGGACTTGCTTTGGTTTATTCGTTGACCAGACCAAGCTTGATATTTTTTTAAGACATTATCAATAGCTTGAATTGACTTTGCTTTTGATTTCCTAAAGATAATTAAATCATCTGCAAAAAGAGGTGAGAAATGGGGGGGCACTCTCTGCTGAGTTTAATATATGACGCCCTCAGATTTCCGTTTGGGATCGGACGGACATCTGAAGCGTCAGGACATGTAACACAAGGTTACCTGCCCCCGTACATGACATATAGGATGCAATGTTCCTAACATGCATCTAGCATTATGCAATATTCGCAGCGGATAATTTTTTTTTTTCTTTTTATACTATGCACCAAACTTATAACATCCCAAATAATTAAAGCATAATCCATGCATACTTAACAAAATAAATAATCACAATTACAGTACGGGTCTCAGAAGACTGTACTCTCAAAACATGGGTGACTAGACTCTATATTACAGTACTAAAATACACTTATTGAACCAGTTCATCGAGTAACTCGCGTAACTCAATTAACAAGGTTAGAATACTATCCCAAAGGAAACTAACTATAGAAGCTAAAAACTCTGCATTGCATCCGCGGCGTCTAGTCAACATCCTCCAGCCTATCGGTATTTGCTCCTTGTTCTGAACCTNTCATTAAGTTGTCTGTTTCATCGCTGATGGTCACATGGCCTCGTGCATTTGAGCTTCCATAGCTATGGTATACGTTAGTTTTATTTTTTAGAATGAATTGTGGTGGTTATGCTTTTCTGTTCATGTTCTCTTCATTTTTCTCCTGTCATGTTTCCCTAGTGATCAATTATGACCTTCCAAACAATCGTAAGCTATACATTCATCGCGTTGGTCGTTCTGGGTCGTTTTGGAAGAAAGGTACTATTATTATTGTTGTGTTGTGGATAAGCTTATATAATGATGCTGTTGCGTGGCCTTTGTTTAAGAAGTTGATTATATATATATATATATAATTTTTATTTTCCTTCTACGTAAAACTTTCCTTCTACGTAAAACTTTCTGCTAGGGTTTCAGCCTTGGACTTCCATCCCGTGCGGCTGCATGGCAGCCCCTGATGGCCCGCTGCCCATAACAGTCCCTGCTCGGACCTTTGCCGACCTTGTCTCTACAGTGCCGCAACCATTGCCGGAGATGGAGGTCTCTTTCCGTCAGCCAAAATCCATTGATGGTGAGTTGGTGTTTACGTTTTCTGTGGAGGAGATTGAAAAGCTTGCACAGCCGTTCCGTTACTCTATTGTTTTGAAATTCCTTAAGCAACGGCCTTCCTTAGATGCGGTGAGATCATTCATCCGTAGCCAGTGGGGGTTATCCAGCATGCCGGTGGTCTCGGCAATGCAGCGTCCACGCAATGTCTTTGTGAGAATGGCCAACGAGATGGATTTTAATAAGGCTCTGTCTAGAGAATCATGTGAGGTTAATGGTGTTTTTTACAGATCTTTTGCTTGGTCTCCAGACTTTGATGAAAACTATGAACCATCTTGTGTTCCGGTTTGGTTGTTTCTGCCGAGACTTCCACCGAGTTTTTATCAGCCCTCTGTTTTGAAGATGCTCACAGCTCCGATTGGTAGATTTATACGTTGTGATAATTCAACTATGTGTGCAACACGTACTGATGGTGCTCGGGTATGTATAGAAGTTGATTCTTCAAAGGCTCCGATCAATTATTTTTGGATAGGTAAACCAGGGGTTCCGAAGAGTAGAAGGCAGGAGATAATCTTTGAAACCTTACCGGCATACTGTGTTTCATGCAAATGTCAGGGACATAATGCTCAAACCTGTCGTAGGGGCGTGGATCAGCAGAAACCAATGAAAGAAGTCAAGAAGTGGGTCAAAGTTGATGGGAAGTCAAAGGATGAAAGGATGGTTGTGGCCAATACACAGAGCTCGGGTAATACCGAGAAAGACATCCAAAAAAATCTTGAGATTAATCATGAAGAGGAAGCAGGTGTTGAACATCCGAAAATTGATGGGAAGGGAAGGCTGGAAGAAGAGAAAACTGCAGGGGATCCGAAAGTGCAGGGAAGTCTGGTAGCAGGGAAAAGTGCAGGGGATCCGAAAGTGCAGGGACGTCTGGAAGGTGATTTATGCAAGTCTCATCCGTCCCAAAAAGATGATTTAGACCAGGTGAATGCAAGGGATCCGAGTTCCTCTAAAAGAATTTCGGTTCATGATGAAAATGAGTGTGGTGTGCAACTTCTTAGTGGGATGTGTGTGGAGAAAGGTGAGGATCCAGTCTTGGGTTTGATAGATAGGGAAGGGAGGGATAATGCTCTTCCTTCTTTTCAAGTTTCAGAACTAATGGAGGATGGGTCTAGCTTGAATGATGAGATGATAATTCCAGAAACTGATGAAGATCAAACGGAACACCTGATTACTATAGGGGGTGATGCGGGGGGTAACTATAAGCTGGCCGATGACATACAATCTGATCATGAAGTTGAGAGAGTTAGTATGAAAGAGGATATGCACAAAGATTATTTTACAGACTTGGAAGACACGACCAAAAAAGTCGGTAAGTTTCCGACAAGAAATTCCACACGGGCTATTATTCGTCCTAATAAACTTAATTTATGATTAGTCCAATTCTTTTTTGGAACATTAGGGGAGTTCGCTCTTCCAAGTCGAGGTTAAGGAATCTTATAAAAAAATTCAAGCCAAAAATTATTGCTTTGGCTGAGCCTTTTTTGAGAGAAGATAAAATCCCAGTTCTTTTAGGGACGTATAATTGTACAAGTTTTGTGACAAATGAGATGCATGGTGGAAAAATTTGGTTGTTGTGGAGTTCTGATATTTCTATACAATGGTTGACGGGGTCGAACCAATTTGCTTCTGTGAAAGTGGAGGAGAATGGGTTTGCCTTTATACTCACTATAGTCTATGCTAAATGTAATCATGTTGAAAGAAAGCATCTTTGGGACGATTTGGTTGAGATGAGCAATGGAAACCTTCCGTGGCTTCTTTGTGGTGACTTCAACATTATCCGAGAGGATTCAGAAAGACGGAGGGGACACCCCCGGTCCTTTACCGCTATGCAAGATTTTAATATTTGCATTCAAAATTGTGGTATGATGGACATGAACTCACGAGGAGCGGCTATGACATGGTGCAATGGTCAACGCGGTCTGGCTCGAAGTTGGGCAAGGTTAGATCATTGCTTTCTTAATTCTAATTTTCTTAATTATTTTCCTAATGTTTTCTCTCAGGTTTTGCCTCGCATCTCTTCCGATCACGCTCCTTTGGTAATTCAAATGGGCGATGATCCTTTTAGGTATGGGCCTAGTCCCTTTCGTTTTCAATATATGTGGACTGACCATGCAGATTTTCTTAGCTTTGTGGAGGGGAATTGGAATCAGGATGGCTTTGGTACTGGTCTTTCTAAGTTATCCTTTAAGCTTAAAAGACTTAAGGTGGCGCTTAGGGATTGGAATCATCGTGTTTTTGGGCGAACAGATGTGATTATCAAGGAGCTTGAGCAGCGTATAGAGTGCATGGATAATAGTCTTCAGAATTCGTACTCTATTGAGGACGATCAAGATCTCTTGGCTGCTAATTTGGAACTCCAAACTTGGAGGGGTAGGGAAGATACTCGCTTGGCACATATGGCTAAGAAAAGATGGCTTAGAGATGGGGATAATAATTCGAAATTTTTTCATGCGTATCTTAATACTAAGAAACAAAAGCGGGTTACTGATATGATCCTTGCAGATGGTTCTCATTTAAATAACCCTCTTGAGATTCATAAAGCCGCTGTTGAGTATTTCAAGCAGTTTTTGAGTGAGAATAGTAATGGTGATTCCCCTAGTTTACGGGAGTTGATCTATCCGGTTATTACTACAAATGAGAACTCAAGACTTTGTAGTATTCCGTTGATTGGTGATATTAAGGACGCGTTGTTCAGTATTCCTATTGATAGTAGCCCGGGACCGGATGAATTTGGTTCAGGTTTCTTCAGGTTTTGCTGGGACACCGTTAAAGCAGACCTTCTGGAGGCAGTCTCTGAGTTCTTTCAACATTAGTCGCTTTCCAGGTATTATTCTGCTTCTTTTATTGTTTTGATCCCTAAGGTTGATTCCCCTACGGGTTTTGATAAGTTTAGGCCTATCAGTTTGTGCTCTGTGGTTTATAAGATTTGTGCTAAGATTTTGGTGGGTCGTCTAACGAATTTACTTCCTAAGATGATTTCCCAAGAGCAAGGGGCTTTTATCCCGGGTCGTAGCATTTTTGAGAATATTAGTCTCACTCAGGAAATGGTCCATTCTATTAATAAACCTACCTATGGGGGAAATGCTTTGGTTAAGCTTGATATGTCCAAGGCTTATGATAGAGTGAATTGGAGGTTTCTTATTCAAGTTCTGGCATCTTTTGGTTTTTCTTCTCAGTTCTGTGCCCTGATACATCTTTGTATCTCCTCTCCTTGGTATTCTATTATGATGAATGGTACAGCTTTGGGTTTCTTTAAAGGTGAGCGTGGTCTGAGGCAGGGAGACCCTCTCTCTCCTTATCTTTTTGTCATTATGCAAGAGGTGTTATCCCGGTTGCTTAAAAATGCTTTTGAAAATGGTAAAATTGGACGGTTTTACCATGCTAGAGATACCCCCCTTATTTCTCACCTTATGTATGCGGATGATATTGTTATTTTTACTAATGGTGGGAAAAAGTCTATGAGAGGGTTGATGGATGTTCTTACTCTTTATGAAAACTGGACTGGTCAAGCCCATAATAAAAATAAAAGTGCTATTTTGTTCTCTAATAAAATCCCTGACATAAGAAAGTCTTCGATTCTCCGTATGACTGGTTTTTCTAAAGGGTCTTTCCCTTTTAAATATTTGGGTGTTCCTATTGTGGTGGGTCGTCTGAAGGTTTGTGATTTTGGTGATCTTATTGGGAATTTTCATAAGAAAGTTGCAGGTTGGAAAATTAAGCTTTTATCTTCTGGGGGTCGTGTGACTCTCTTAAGGCATGTGTTATCGAGCATGGCTATTCACCTCATGGCTGTTCTACAGGTTCCTAAGGGTGTTTATAGGATGCTGAATAGGATTATGAGTTCCTTTTTTTGGGGTGATTTTGAGGGCAATGGTAAGAGAAAGTGGGTGGCTTGGAAACATATATGTCATCCTACTGAGGAAGGAGGTTTGGGTATCAGGAACCTTGAGGATGTTCAAAGGGCATTACATATGAAATTTGCTTGGCGTCTCATTCAGGGTCACTCTTTATGGACGGACTTCTTTAGAGGTAAGTATGTGAAAGGGAACCACTTATCCCTTTTGAATCCTACTAAGGGAACTAGGTTCTGGAAAGCTATTGTGCATTGTATTCCGGAGGTTTTAAACCATTCTAAGTGGCTTGTTAAGGAGGGAAATGTTTCTTTCTGGTATGATAATTGGGCAGATGGTGGTCCCATTGGTGATCAGTTTCCCGTAATTGAGAGACCTTCTCTCAGAGTTAAAGAATGTCGGATTGAGGATGGATGGGATATCCCTCTCTTAGAAAGATTAGTGGGTCAACAAAAAGCCCTCGAGTTGGTTCAGTTCTTGGCCACGAGGAAGGATGGTCAGGATATTCTTATTTGGACGAAGGATAATCATGGTAGCAATACTAAGAGTGCTTGGGACTGTATTCGAGTGAAAACTCCTGTTTTACCCTGGGCCCATTGGATTTGGCACAATCATGTTCCCAAGAAAATCTCTGTCATGATGTGGAAGGCTTTTCATAATTGCCTGAGCGTGGATGAGAAGATTAAGACTATTGGCATTCCTATTGTATCTAAATGTAATTGCTGTAATAAGGGACATATGGAGGATTTAAATCACGTCCTTTGTACTGGTGATTTTGCCAGACGTATTTGGCGGTTGGCAGCGAGCCACTTAGGTGTCCATATGGGTGTTTTCCAAACCTGGAAGGAGCAAATCAATTTTTGGTTTCGTCGTGCCGGAAAGTATTCTCAGTTAAGGATTATTTTTGGTATTCTCCCTTCTATTATTTCTTGGAGGCTTTGGGATAGGAGATGTAAAGCTCGGGTTGAGGATAAAATGGAATCAGTTCAGTCAGTTTGGCAGATAATCAAGTTGTGGATTCGTAGGATTATGTCTTTAATTATCAAAGTCTCGAGGATATCTAATCATGATGTTGCTATTTTGCAAAGGTTGGATATCCCGGTTTTATATCCTAAGCCTAGGCCTATTCGTGTGATAAGGTGGAAGCGACCATCTCATAACTGGATGAAGCTTAATTCTGATGGTAGCAGTTTAGGGAATCCAGGTCCAGCTGGTGCCGGGGGGGTTATTCGTGATAGTTTTGGTCGGCTACATTCTGCTTATTCTATTTTCTTGGGAAATGGGTCTAATAATTTCGCTGAGTTGAGAAGTTTGTTGGAAGGGATTAGGAGGTGCCACCAGTTTGGTTTCCGACGTGTTGAGATTGAGATTGATTCACAAGTGATAGTTCGTTGGTGTAATAAGGATGAATGTAATATTTGGTATCTAGAGGATTTTTGGGAGGAATTGCGGGGTCTTTTGGGTTGTATGGAGTATCGTTTGAGTCATGTTTATCGTGAAGGTAATGTGGTGGCTGATTTTCTAGCTAAAAGAGGAGCTGGTGGTTTAACTATGGATTGGTCTGTGAATGATAATTTACCTGAACATATCAGAGGTTTGCTTTACTTGGATAGACTGGGTCTTCCTTATTTGAGAAATTCTTAGTCTCTGGTATGTTTCTAGTGCTTTTGTTTTCTTGTTTTTGTCTGTTTGTTTGTTTCTCTTGCAGGTGTTTGGTCTTGGTGTTCTTTTTCTTGTTGCTTTTAGGCCTGTATGTTTTTTATTTTGCTTTTTGGGTTGTTTGTTTTAACACTTGGTTTTGGGTGCTTTTTCTTTTTATCTTGTAAACCCCCAAGTGTTTTGTTGTTTCCACGGTATTCCTCCGCCACAAGTGAGGGTATATTAATAAACTTGGGACGGGGCCACTATGTGGGTGGCTACCGGCTCTTCTAAAAAAAAAAAAAACCGAGAAATATTTATACGGTGTGGTTAATTAAGATATATATTGTGTATATATATATATGATAATTAACAACAACAAAAATAACACTTCCACACGCTGCATTAATTACACAAAATGTGATGCCCCCTACTTCCACGTACAGAAATGCAGAAATTGTGACATCAAGATGATGACAACACAGGTCACACACCTCAAACGATAAGTGCTAAGTGGGTGGCACATAAAAATAGTGTGCAACAAAAATTGCAGTGGATAAATAAAAAAAGTCAACTAAGTACCATAATTTTAAATACATGACTACCAAAATAAAATCATTTTAGAAAATTATATAGTTATCTAGCGAAAATAAAGTAAAAGCCAAAAATACATAGCCATAAAAGAAAACAAATCCCATGATCCGAAAATAACCACATGTCACTCCCCCAACAGAATTGATCCCTTAGGCTTAACACCTTTCTCTGCATCAAAATCTACGAAAATGAAATCGTAGGGAAGAATACCACATGAGATTATAAGTCTCAACAAGTAACAAACCAAACAACCCATGAGATATAAACATATTTAAATAACCAACATGAATGAACACACATGCTAAAACATGCATGAGACCAAAAACCATCATTTTCTCCAAAAATGACTATTTTTCCAACGCACGCCAAAAATCATCCCATTTGACCCAAAACACACATTTAAATACCATCCACCATTTTCCTAAAAAATGGCCCAAACATAAACCACCATGTTCTCGGAAAATGGTCCTCTTATCCATTTAATCATAAACTGCAATTTTCTCAAAAAATAGTCCAAAATATCCATTTATCAGTCACTATAGACAGGAACTAAAGGCGGGACTCTACCACTATCCCTACTTACCACCATCCTACTGCTAGTACTATAGACAGGAATCACAGGCGGGACTTACCACTATCCCTACTGCTTGCATCATATGTGGGAATCATAGGTGAAACTCTACCACCATCCCTACTGCGTGCACCGTAGACGGGAAGCACAAGCAAGATTCTACCACCATTCCTACAACTAGCACCGTAGGTGGGACTCTACAACTATCCCTGGTTACCACTATCATTTCAGTTCCTTTTCCTTTCTTTCATTCTTTTCAATTCATTCAATACACATGTATCCAAAATCCTTTCTTAATACAAAAACCCGGTTTTCATTCATGACACATGAAAATGCATGCAACAGTGTAATGACTATCATGACACAATGCACAACAGATAAAAATACCCAATAACAACTCAACTCCACAAATATTTCCATCCTCCAATCTGATCCAAAAATCCAAACTCCTCAGATCCAAGGCCTGACACAACCAAATAGACTGCAGCAAATATGTTAGTATAAAAATATATTTAAATCTCAAGAAATTCTTTAAAAAAATTACTTACAATGATAAAATATAATCTTTGGAGGATCAAGGTGGTGCTAAAGGTAGCAGCACAATGACAGAACAATGTTTTTTGAACAAAGTTGTGGGTCTCAAAATGTCAAATTTCGAATGGGAACAAACGAGGGCTTGGGCTGGCTATGGAAGAGCTTAGAGATGTTGGAGAAGCTAATGGTGGTGGTTGGTGGCCATGGGTGGCGATGTAAGCGGCGGTTGGAGGCCAAAATGGACAAATCAGAAATAGAGATAGAGGGGCTTCAAAGGGGACGGATCAATGTTGAGGAATGGTGGGTTAGGTAGCTAGAGGGTCGTCGGTGATGTGATGAAAAGATGTCGTGGCTTAAAAAGAGGCATAGGAAAGAATGAAAGCATGGGTGGAGCTGAAAATTAAGGGGGGTGGTTGCCGGTAGGTGGGGAGGAGAATGGGAGGGGCAGTGATGAACTGTGGCAACGCACGGTGGCTTTAAATAAAATAATTTAAACGCAGTGACTACATAAAATAAAATAATAAAATCCAACAATAAAATAATAAAATAATTTAGAATAAAGGGCAATTTAAATAATGAAAAATATTTAATAACAAGAAAATACTTTAAATTAAATTTCACAGTTATAAGTCGTAAAATAATACCACGTAAATCATCTAAAATTTAAAACAAGAAAGCTCATACTCTTAATAACTAAAATAATTATTTAATGAAAATATAAGTAAATACGGGATATCACATCCTCCCTTCCTTAAAAGAAAATTTCATTCTCAAAATTAGCAAGGTCAAACATTAATGCGAAGGCAAGTTACCAGATACAACTTAGAACACGCTTTTTTTTTTTTTTTTTGAAATCAAGGTAAACTTTCATTGATCAAACATCCTGTTATAACGATTCTAGATGAACAACATATCTAATACAATTAGGAATCTCCTCTAGTACATAGAGATCACAATCACTCAAAAGATCCTCCTTGGCCAGCATGTGTGCTGCCGTGTTAGAATCCCTCTTGGTGTGGCTAAAGCTCCAAGAAGCAAAGCCTTGTAGAACTTGTTTTGTGTCTTCAATAATTAGACTACCATGGCTCCAGTCAACTATTGTCTACTGCATCCTTTCCATCACCTGCATTGAGTCTACTTTGAAAATGATGGGAGTGAAATCCAACCTCTTTACTAAATAGAACTGTCATCATCGTTGCGTATGCTTCTGCAGTGAAAGGGGATACTGTGAGGCTTCTTCTTGCTCTGAGGGATCCAAGAACTTGTCCCTTACTATCTCTAAGTGATCCACCAATACCAATGAGGCCCATGGTTTGGTTAATAGTAGCATCCCAGTTCAGTTTGTACATCCCCTCAGGGGGTGATTTCCATTTCTGGATTCTCTCCGAGTTTTCTGTAGTTATTGCAATCGGATCAGATTGTTTTGTTGCTTTAAAACATTTGAGTTCATCCTGGGCTTTGCATATAATGGAGTTTGGATGCCTGAAATCCTTTCCATGGACAAACTCATTCCTCCTTGTCCATATTAGTCTCACAATCGACCCTGCCTCCTCTAGCATAGTTTGTGGGAGTTTGTTAAACATTTGCATCCAGATGTCCTTGAAGTATGATCCATCTAGAGATAGCTTTTGAATTGGTCTACTAGCTTGGCTCCAAACATCACGGGTAGCTTCACAATTCCACAAAACATGGCCTGAAGTCTCTTCTTCAAGGCCACAAATGGAACATCTGTTTTCTTCTCTGATTTTCCTCTTTGAAAGATTAGAAAAGGTTGGCAAAGCTTCACTACATGCTCTCCAAATGAACATTCTGACACTATTTGGAACCTTCAATTTCCACAAACCTTTCCATAGATCTTTCTAGGCATTAATATTTGAGGGGCCACTGTCTTGGTTAGACTTAATCTCTCTGTGCATATGGTAGGCACTCTTCACTAAGAAGATGCCATTAATGGTGCCTCCCCAAACCATTCTGTCTTCTCTCTCCCCTAGACTGATTGGTGTTGATTTAATCAAATCCACCTCTTATTGAGTAAAAAGAGTGGTGAGAGTGTTGTCATCCCATCTTCTGAGAGAGGAATCAATTAAGTCAACCACCATCATCACCTCAGCTGAAGTATTGGACCTGCTTGGTGGGGGGGCAAGAGAATGAGGTCTAGGAAGCTATCTATCCTCCCAGATTTTTACGCGTGAGCCATTGCCAATTCTCCATTGTAAACCTCTTTTAAGAGTTTAATACGAGAACACGCTTGAGAAAAAACAACCATCAAACTCCCAAACAGGCATGAGTAAGGCTCTCTCATTTCTACTCCTATAGGGCGCTTCCATCATACTAGTACTAGTCTTCCAGTGGCACATCACGTCTAGTACTCCTAATGTGGCTATGTAATCTGGAATCTCCATTTCCACAAGAATCTTAATACCACACCCAATAAATTCCAATGATTAATAGCTTCATTTGATAATCTGTGCTAACTTCAACCGACTCCTATGCTATAACTTCCAAACCTTCATTGTATACTACACTTCGGTAACTCATTAGCCACTTCTCAAGTTAACCATCAATAAGCATAATTTGCACAACCAAATGATTAATCTCCAACTACAAGTATCTTCTCAAAATTTCAAGTCATCACTAATTCCTCAAGATTGGCGTGACGTTTGAACCCCCCAACTATATCGCAAAATATCACGCTTTTGATGCACACTCTTTGTGATATCTCGTTTTTACGTGTAATTTCACTGAAAGAGTATTTTAACTTAATTAAAATAATAGTTCTTTTATTTTAAATTATCATATTTTAATTAGATTTTATTTGTTGTTCGAATTTAAATTGTTGTTTAATTTATTTTAGCTTGTTTTTGGATTTAAAATTTAGTTGTTAGTTTTTACTAATTATGTATTATATTTTAGCTTTATATTGTGTTTAAATTATTTTCTTGGTTTTATTGCTTTTAAAGTTGTTTTCGTTGGATCAGTTGTTGGACGCCAGAGGTGAGGATTGGACCTCATTTCTTTTCCTCCATCTTTTCTTTTCTCTTTTTTCTTTTCTTCTTTCTCTTTTTTCTTCTTCTTTTCTTTCTTTTTTTTCTTTCTTTTCCGCTGGTTCTTCTCCTCCCGTGCGACACCCTCTCTCTCTACCCATTTCCGTTCGTTTTTCTCTCTCCGCCCAGAACCACCTCCGCCGGCCACCGTGTGACACACCACCCAACCAGTTTTCTTCCCCTCCGGCCGGTGATCATCTCCACCAAGTTTCACCGCCATCCAAGCTGCCGTTTAACTGGAATAGTCACTCCAAGCCGAACGGATTTTGCTCCAATATGCCGTCGTCGCTCCACCTCTTCACCACTTCATCACCGACTCCTTGCCGTCCTAAACCACCCATTTCCGGCCTCGATCCGTCACCGGAACAGCCCCACGAGCTAGTTTTTTGATTTGGGTATTTTGGCCTCCTACCGCCGTTTCGCCGTCACCCACGGCCAACCTTCACTACCACTAGTTTCATAAATACCTCTAAGTCATTCTCTATCAATCCTGAGTCTTGGTTTGTCCCCGTTCAAAAGTGAGTATTTTACAACCCACGGCCACAGTGTATTTACACTGTTACGTTACTTTCTCTTTGTCGTTTGCTGCTCGCCGATCCTTCAAAAATTATTATATAGCGTTGTAAGTATTTTCTAAACTTCATTTTAGATTTAAATATATTATTACTTTTACAATAATTATTTGACTGGTTGGTTATTCCGGACTGAGTCCGAGGAATCGGGAGTCAAATGGATTTGAGGACGGAGTTGCTTGTTTGGTTGTTATGGATATTTGGAAATTGTTGGTTAATTGGTGTCGTATCATTCGCATTGTATTGTGCACGGATATGCATGTGTTATATATTGAAAACTGGGTTTTCACGAGTTAAGTGGATTTTTGGGTGCTTGTGTATCACGACCCCAAGCCGAGATGGGGTATTATCTCGGTGGAGCTCCTCTGGTCATTCGGGAGCGCAATATACTGAGTGACGTCCCCTAGGTTGTCGCTGGGCGACAACGGGAGTGGGCGGGATGGTAACGCTCTCGTACCGACTCCGTGGCCCCTCTGTTGGCGAGGGCTAGAGGATGCTTCGCTACTAACACGCGGGGCGCTGAACTGGGCATCGCTCGTTGCGAAGTCACACGCATGGTCGTTACCCATGGTATGACGAAGGGAGTCAGGACTTGCGGATGACCCCTAGGGGAGGTCATGGTGCATTCGGTTAAGGAAAAGTGGAAAATGATTTTAAGACCTGGATTTTGAGCCATTATCTGGGATAATGGCGAAGAAAATTTAAAGGAAAGGTTTTGGGCCAAATAGGACTTTTGGCGTGTGTGGAAAAATATGTTGTTTTATGGGACATATGCATTAGGCATTCTTTCATGCATATTTTAGAGTTTAATATATTTTTATCTTGTGACATTTGGAATATTACTTACCTGCGACGCCATCTTTGGTATCGTAGATTTTGATGCAAAGATTGAGGAGGAGGAGGCTGAGCCCGATGAGGTGGCTCCGCCTGAGTATTGTTTTGGAGTGCCGATCTATGGATAATATTTGTAGTAGTTTTTATGATATGTATTTGGTTTGAGATAGTATTGAACATGTAATATTTTATTTACACGTGTTTTAAACTGGTTTGTAATTAAACAAAAATTCTAGTACTTAGTTTATGACTTTATTATCCGCTGCGTGGTTTTATTTTATACACATGTTGCATGTACACACACTTGGCACTTGGCGATGGGATGTGTGACCTGTGTTGTCATCATCCTGACGCCTCGATTTCCACTTATCCATACGTGGGAGTTTGGGGCACCACACTCTTATAGTTTGCCAAAATACATAAAATTATGTCCTCACAAAATAACACCATCGAGTACAAGGTAGCTCAACACCTACTAACCAAAAAACTTTTTACCACATTTTGGTAGAAAACACCTTGCCTCCCAAAACCATGAATTATCACACATATTCCTCAAAATCAACAAGAATCATTTCCTAAATCTGCATCTATTATCCTCAAATTTGATATGAATCGAATCCTAAAACCTGCCGCTATAACCTCGAATTAAATCAACACCCTCAATCTTCAAAAAAATACTCTCCTTGCAAATTCCTATATCAGTAACTCAACTCTGACCAACCATATTTTAATGGTTACAAACTAATCAATCTTCTGAATAGATCAAGCTAGCGTACCAAGTCTGCAGAACTAAAAACCCAAATCTTATTACAAATCACTTCCTCAAATCTGCAATTCTGAAACCTTAAACTATAGAATCATTTTTTGAAATCCTCAAGATTGATGAACCTAGATATAAAAACAATCGTCTTATAAAGCTTGTAGATTTTAAAGCCCCAAATGTTATCAAACTGCTTATCAGAGTTGGCAAGATCTAAAACTTCTAATTTAAGTAACCCCTCAAATGCTTGTTGAACCTACCACCTTAAATCCCATAAACTGTAGGGCCTTAAACTTTAGATGAAATTCTCATAAATTTATTTTTGAAGTTTGTTGAACTTACAACCTCCTACACTAAAGTCTCATTTCATATCTCCATGGAATGTAAAACCTCAATTATACAAAGTGATTTAAAGTTGTTCCCCTCCTCAATTGTGACTTTAGTTCTTACTTCAAAGTGGTTGCCTAAACCATGTCATTCCCTTCAAGCCTTGACATAAAAATTTAAAAAAAAAAATTTAAAAAAAAAAAAAAACCAGATCACTAAGAGTTCAGGCCTATTACACTAAATATTCATACCTATCAATGGCATTCTCAATCGTACCATCTTCCTGCCATAGCTTAACTCTTAACTCCACTTTTCAAATCAAAATAAAGTAAAATAAAATAAAATAATTTCAAAACAATTTCAAATTAAAGCTTTAAAAATTTCTGGTAATGCATCTACGGGACATGTGATTTTACCCACAGCCAAACCGCTCTATTACTACATGTGATGCCCCCGACTCCCAAGTATGGAAATGCAAAAATCACAACATCAGAATGATGACAACACAACACGGGTCACACACCCCAAATGACAAAGTGGTGTGCCATGCAGAAAGTGTATAATAAAAATTGTAATAGGTAAATAAAAGAAGTCAACAAAGTATCAAAATTTTAAATACATGACTATTAAAATAATATAATTTAGAATAAATGTAAATTTAAATAATGAACAATATTTAATAACAAAAAATACTTTAAATTAAATTTCATAGTTAGATGTTATAAAATAATACCACGTAATCTATAGAATAGTCTTATATTATTCTGATAATAGAATCACAAATCATGTCATAATCATACAGATCATGAAAGAATAGTCGAATCCAGGGCACAATCTCAAAACGAAGGGAAAATATATATATTGGAATTAATAAGCTGCATGCGTGCTAGCATTGGTGTACGTGTGTCGACATGTGTGTCTATATATATAGACACACACTACGTACTCGAAGTAGTCGAGAATATATAGACACGCTACTCAAAGTAATCGAGAAAGAATATGCCTTTTGCATCTATCAAGAATATTGTGCGTGTTTGAGACTGAGCATAAACATTAGTCAGGTATTGATAAACACTTGCTTTTCAGAAAAAAAATAAAAAATAAAAAAAAAAGCCGAGTACTGCGAAAGAACCCAACACCAAGGACACAAGCTGTATTGAGAGGAGAGTTAAAAATGAGAGGCTGTAATTCCATCTTGGGACCATATTTTATGAATTGATTGAAGCTTTTTGTAATGTTAAAGATGTAGGACATGCATGTATATAAATAAAAAATAAAAAGAAAGATGTACGTAGGACATGTACCGCTATGAGAAAATTACTTTTTTGTGGCTAGTTTAATTTTTTTCTACTAAAATAATTATTTCTCGTCAAAATCAGTTTATTTTCAATAGTCATTCTTATAATTAATAACTAATGCTAAATACTCTTTTTTCTTGTGTCTATTGTTGGTAACATTAACTGTGACGCCCCTAACTCCGGTCCAAGTACGGACACGTGAAAATCGAGGCGTCGGGATGATGACAACACGTGAAAATCTATTTATGATATCCGCTCATTCTTCCTTCTTCTTTACATATGTGCCTCGATCCACGTGTCAACCTTCGGTCAGTGTGTCGAGCCTCTTCCTACGTGTTGAACTTTGGTCAACATGTCGAGCCTCGTTCTACGTGCCGAGTTTCAGTCTACGTACTGAGTCTCGATTTACGTGCTGAGCCTTATCCTTAGTGTTGTATCTTGATGGCGTGTTCCGAAAGTTATCCACCGGATTTCAAAGTAAGATATTTTATAGTCTACGAATATTTGAAGTATCATGGAAATATCTATAGGAGATATTTCCAGTGTTATTAGATAAACTTGCTTTTAAAGTAGCACAATTATAATATTTTAATGAGTTCTAAAAATATTATAATTGTGGATAATTACTTAGATTAAATATTTTAGTTGTTTATAATATTAAGAGGTTTAACTTTATGTTGAAAACTCTTATTTAAATTAAATGGTTTTATCCTCTTTGAGTGATTAAATATACTTTATCATTTTATATAATGATGAAGAAAATATTATTTTATAAACCTTAATTTATGAAATAATATTCTATCTTAATTCCTCTTAGTGTTTTATTAATTTAAATGATTTTATCATCTTCGATTAATTAACGGTACTTTATTATTTTAAATAATGATGAGGAAATATTATTTTATAAACTTTCGTTTATAAAATAATATTCTACCTTAATTCCTCTTAGTGTTTTATTAAAGTGTTTTATTTAAAATAAAACATTTACGCGTTTTCAAATCAGTGTTTTAACTCATCGTTGGATCGTTTGAGGATCTCGAAGCGTAGGATTGAAGTTAAATACCCAGGCCCCTACCCTTTTCCCTTCATTTTTTCCTTTTTCCTTTTTCTTCTTTCTCTTTCCTCTCCTTCTCTTCGTGCCCGACGTGCATGTTCTCTCCTCCATGTCCGTTCGGTTCAAGGTTCTAGCCGGTGCCACCTCCGGCCGCCATGCCTCATGTAATAGCCCGCTAGAAATTCAATGGTGGAATTTCTATAGACATTAGAAATCTCGTGAAAACCCCATAAGTTTTTACGAATCGGCTAATCGCATAAGCTCTAGTATGTCAACATAATTAGTTTTATCACTCACTATGGTGCCAGAAATGTGATTTTATTTATTTGAGGTAGTTAGAAGTGTCAGATTACGTTATAGTTTACGCCACTAGACTCAGTTGAATATTTAGGATTTTTCAGTACTAAGTTTATTATGCACTTTTTTGGAGTGAATAGTAACCTCGATAAGAGTACTAAGTGCAGTGGTTTCAAAATCACAGTGTGAAATGTCCAAATTAGGTTAGAGAAGTTTTATTTGGACACTTGGCAAGATCTTAACCACACATAATGAATAGTATTAGATACTTGGCATAAAGAGAAACCATGAGATGGATTTGTGAAGGAAATCAATGTGTGAGATCATGCCACCTAAGCAAAACAGTTTTTTTTCATCTGATCAACCAAATTGAGTTAGATGAAGAGGGTTTCAACCCTAGTAAAACCCTAAATAGTTGGAATCCTTTTGAAACCCCAAAAACTTGGTTGAAACCGAAACCCTAAACGGTTTCCCCAAACCCTAAAGTTGGCATTCAAACCCTTTTTGATCCAATTTCTAGTATTGTGTTTAATCACTTGATTAAATCACTTTCACATGCTATTAATTTCTCAAATTCCTATTATGACATCTTTATCCAACATTTTAAACCTTAGAAATTTGATTGGGCCAAGAAAAATTGGATTTGGGCTTGATAGCATCTCAAACCCTAACCAAACCCCCTTTAAACCCCAAATTGAAGCCCACTTGGTTGAGGCCCACTAAGGCCCACTAAAGCCCACGAATTTTGGCCACCTTGGCATAGCTTCTTGGAGAAATTTCCTCCCCCACTTGGCAGACCATTCATTGCATCAAGTTGCACTCATTAATATGGAGGAACCCACCCCATCAAGTCCCATGTCTCATAGCCTTTGTAAGTTGTCTTTTGCCCCCCACTATCCTCTACATTATGTCACATGTCTACACCTCCACTCAATGATCATTAAGGTCCAAATATTCTCCCTACAGAAGTCTTGAGTCGTGCAAGACACACTTACTTCACTTTAATCATTTCTTCACCCCGTTCTTAGAGAGAAACCCAAAAGAGCTCTCTCGGGCAGATTTCTGGGTCTTTTTGCGTGGAGTTTTTCGACCCTTTGTAAGTATTTTCACACGATGACTCCTTCATAAAAGTTGTTCCTCTTTGAGTCTAGTTTCCGTAGATGTATTTTTCGTATCATTCCATGGTCATTTGGTCGGTCAAAAGTATTTTTAACCATGGAAAGGTCATTCTGGGCGTGAATCTGGAGAGTGTGTTATGTTTTGGAGTTTTTGACCAAGCTAATGGATATATCTTGGTCCGAAAATTTTATGGAGTGTTCTTAGAATGTGTTTAAGAGTTTTCATTGAGGTTTTGTTGCATGAATAAAGATTTTGATGATAGATTTTATTAGATCTAGAAACATGAAAACTGGAAGTGACAAAACAGTTTTTATTTGGATAAAGTTTGAATATTTTGAGGTTTGATCTTACTCTAAAGGCTTTGATATTTTTATATGATGATCCTAAGTCTCTTATTTTCATGTTAGGATGTTATTTTGGAGATATTTAGTATTAGTTTCAAAGATATGATTTTTCTATGCAAGAGAATTTCGGTTAGGCCTAAGATTTGATGTTTTTAGGTTAGATCCATGTTTTATTGGGTTTTAGCCATGTGATTTTAATTTTGATGGTTGGATATTCTTTAGGACACGTTTTTAAACCATGTGATACTTTATTTCAAAGATCTCACCTTCTTAAGCCATTGATCAAGAGATTTATCAAAGCTAGTTAAGAAAAAGTTTCTGTTTTTGGACTAAGTGTAAAATCAAAAACTCCAAGTGTTATTTTTGTGATTTTGGTGACTTTAGTTTGATGATTTAAAGCATGGTTTATCTGAGGATGATGTTATGAATATGTTAGAAGTAAGATTAGATTTTTTGGAATTCTTGGAGATGTTTTGATTTAAGGACAAAGCTTGTGATTCAAGTGTTTTGATCTTTTTACAAAAAAGTTTGGTGTTGATTATTAGCTTTTTCTAAATGGATGTTTCAAGTATGGTTTTAAACTTAGGATTGGAAGATGTTTGTTGTAAAATTTTGGTTTAAGCATGAGTTTTGAAGTTGGAAGGAATTGTAACAAAAATCAAGAGAAATGGCCTATGGATGTTTCGGCCATAGTGTGTTTTCCATAGTGTTGTTTTGTTTTAAATTTTTTTCTGAGTTGATATTTGAGTTTAGAACAAAATTTACATGAGGAATGTAAATTTTGGAAATTTTTGGAGTTAGGATATGAAATCCTTAAGTTATGGGTAAAATGGTCGTTTTCCCACATGTAGAGGGTAAAATGATAATTTTACTCTAAGATAACTTGTTTCCATGTTTCTAATTGTTAGTAATTAAATTTCTAACTTTTAGAATGACCTTTTACAGTTTCTCGTATATCGCACTTTATTCTCGTAGAACGTGACAATCGAGGTAAGTTAGCCTCTAACTTACTATCAGTTTATTGTGTATGTGTGATGGGTAAGAGAACTACAATTTATGTATGTATGTTATCGTATATGCCATGTCATGCTATGTCATTACATGTTTATCTGCTACGTATGATTTAATCTCTCATGAATAATTATCTGTTACATAATCTTTTCTATCATACAATGATGTATGTTATAAGTATGCCATGTTAAGTATGCCATGAAATGTTATGATTAAATCATATTGTGTCATTTACAAGTATACGCCATGTTAGAAAAGTATATGATATTAATTAATATCTCATGCATTAAGAAAGATAAGACATGTTATGTTACGTATAATACGTGGGGCCACAACAACTGTGGAGTACGTATTATATTTTATGTTACGTGAATACGTGGGGCCACAACAACTGTGGAGTACGTATTATATTTAATGTTACGTATATACGTGGGGCCACAACAACTGTGGAGTACGTATTATATTTTTATGTTACGTGTATACGTGGGGCCACAACAACTGTGGAGTACGTATTATTTTTTATGTTACGTGTATACGTGGGGCCACAACAACTGTGGAGTACGTATTATATTTTATGTTACGTGTATACGTGGGGCCACAACAACTGTGGAGTACGTATTATATTTTATGTTACGTGTATACGTGGGGCCACAACAACTGTGGAGTACGTATTATATTTTATGTTACGTGTATACGTGGGGCCACAACAACTGTGGAGTACGTATTATATTTTATGTTACGTGTATACGTGGGGCCACAACAACTGTGGAGTACGTATTATATTTTATGTTACGTGTATACGTGGGGCCACAACAACTGTGGAGTACGTATTATATTTTATGTTACGTGTATACGTGGGGCCACAACAACTGTGGAGTACGTATTATATTTTATGTTACGTGTATACATGGGGCCACAACAACTGTGGAGCATGAAGTATGGGGCCACAACAACTGTGGAGCATACACTACGTGAGACACAGCAATTGTGACACGTAGAATACGTGGGGCCACAACAACTGTGGAGTACGTATTAAGTCAAGTTTCAGATCAAGTGCATGATAAGTCAAGTTTCAGATCAAGTTCATGTTTTGTTATGTACACGTACATGTTATGTTCATGATCAAGTTATGTTCCAAGTTCATGTTCACATCATGTTAAGTTCACGTTTACAGTATGTCTCAAGTTCACGTTTATGTCATGATATGTTCAAGTTTATGTTATTTTCAAGTTCATATTTATGTTATGCATGTTTACGTTCATGCTACATTTCAAGTCCATGTTATGTTTTAAACTCAAGTTCATGTCATGTTAAGTCAAGTTCAGTTCACGTTTAAGTTCTGGTTATGTCATGTTATATGTCAAGTTATGCTATGCTTATGTACGACTTTACTTATGCATTTATGCTTTTACTGCCATGCATGCATCTTTAACCTGTGTGTGAGTTTTATGTTAACTTACTGAGATTTGTAATCAAATCTCACTGTGGTAGTCCCAACTACCATTCCCCCCGAATGGTAGATCTTGTTACAGGACCCAAAGAAGAATTGGAATCTGACCATCTGAATACGGTCATCTAGGCTACGGTGCGATGTTGATGATGGTATAGTATTTAACTTAGGTTAATGCTTGTACTTTTGGAGTTGTATCTCAAGTATTCTTTTGATCACAACCATTTTGGACTAGTGTAGTGATCACGGCTTTTTAGTATGTTTTTATGTATGAAATATGTTTCAAGTATTTGGGATATTTTTAGTTTGGTGCATAGTATTGCTAAAGAAAAAAAAAAAATATCCGCTGCGAATATTGCATAATGCTAGATGCATGTTAGGAACATTGCATCTTATATGTCATGAACGGGGGCAGGTAACCTTGTGTTGCATGTCTCGACGCTTCAAATGTCCGTTCAATCCCAAGCGGAATTTGGGGGCGTCACACCTCACCTCCCATACCGGCGTGTTCTCCTCCCTCCGGCAAGCACTACCCAACCGGTGGTGAGTTAAACCGGTCACCCATTCTCTCTCTTTCTCCCTCCAAAGAAATGGGTCTTATGGCCATTTCCACCTCTTTGGACCACCATACACGGCCAAAACGGCCACCAAGCACCACCATTGGAACCACCATGTCAAGGGCTTCCTCCCCATGTCCTTCTTTCTCCCTAACTCTCACTCTTTCTCAAATGGGTCTTCACACACACACGTTCGGTTGCACCACCGTACACGGCCACCCGTGGTGTTTCACCACCACCACCTTGTTCCTCTCATCACCACGAACTTCCCCAACGAAATTTCATGGTCAACGGAGCTATGTAGAGCTCTCACTCTCCCTCACTCTCCAAGGCCGAAAATGGCTTCAAACGGCCGATCCGCGCCGTTAGCCGTCGTACGACCACCACCTCACCACCACAGCTCCACCACATGTTCATCTACCTTTCCCTAGCTTGCCATGAAGTTCTATGGCATTTCGCTACCTCAAGCAAACACCCACCATTCGGATTTACTGTTCACGGCTGATGCCGCCGTGCTCCGCCACCTTTGACCACCACGAGGCCACCGTGAGCCTTCCAAGGCCACGCCTAGCTATTCTCAAGCCCAAACTACCACTTTACACGGTGGACAACCACCGTACGCGGTGCTACCGCCACGTACGTTCCTCCAACGCATGATCGTGACGAGCAGCGAGGGATGCACGGGTTATCCCGTCGATGGTATAACCCTCTATCCTTAGTTATTTATGTTTAACGTAGTTGATTTGGTTGGCTGTAGACTGTGTAGTTAGTATTTGTGGAGTTCGCTGCGTAGTTGTGAAGTGAAGTGTGGTTATGAAGTGTTGGGCTTGATTGTGTAGTATTGTGGACTGTGCTGTGAAGTATGGGCGTGAGATGGATGTCGTAGTTGTGATACAGCGAGTAGTGTGAAAAGAGTACGCATGTAGCGTATTCTGTGTAATGCAGCGATGCGCCACACGACGTGCGCTGTAGTGATGTGTGGCGTAGAAAGAAGGGAGTACGCATGGAATGTACTCCGTGTTGTATGGTGATGCACCGTGTGATGTGCATCTTGATGATGAGTGTTGTAGCGAAAGGAGTACGCGTGGCGCGTACTCCGTGTCGCGTAGCGATGCACCGTGAGGCATGTATCGTAGCGATGTGTATTGTAGTATGGATGGAGGAGAGTTCACGTGAGTGTACTCTGTATTAGGTCGTGATACACTGGATGACGTATCACGAAGAGTCGGATGGCGTATTATGGTGTACTATCGGGAAACTGAAGCGGTGAAAAAGGTATCAGAGAGTGCAGCGGAAGCATGATGAGCATCGTGCTGTTATTCGGGAATATGTCTCGAGCTGCATGTAACAGAGGTGCATTTGTGGATGCAGTCCTCTTGTTAAGTGGCGGGAACTGTGTAACAGTATCCCAAAGCAGTGGTGATATGGCTTGTAGTTCGGGGTGACGGGTGTCATCTTGTGGTTGACTATGGCTAAGAGTATATGGAAGTGGTGAAAAGGTACCAGAGAGTGCAACATAAGCACAATGGGCCCCGTATTGTAACTCGAGAATCTGTCTTGAGCTGCATAATGTGACAGAGGCACATTTGTGGATGAAGTCCTCTTGTCAAATGGCGGGAACTATGTAACAGTGTCCCGAAGTAGTAGTGATGTGGCCTGTAGTCCAAGGTAACGGGTATTGCCTTGAGACTGACTTGTGGCTGAGAGTATAAGGAAGTGATGGAGAAGTATCAGAGCGTGCAGCGGAAGCATGATGGGTATCGTGACGTGACCCGAGCTTAGTCTTGAGTTACGTGACGTGATAGAGGTGCATTTGTGGATGCAGTCCTCTCCTATCAAGTGTTGGGATGAACTTGTACAGAACCGGGAAGTAGGAAGAATCCTATCAACCGGGCCTGAGCAAGTTGGTATTGGAGTATGAAGCTTGTTTGTACAAGCAGACGTTCAGTGGAGCTATAAGTTGCTCTTAGGTGATAAAAGGGGATGAGATACATGTGTCTTTGGCGAGACACGTGTACTGGATGGGTTTACCATATGTAATGGATAATCTGTCCTGATCATGGTTACATGGTATTTAAGCCAGAGAGTTTGCTGACTTGGTGTAACCTGAATGGATGGGAATGAGGATGTAGTATGGGCTAGGATACGTGAAGGTGGTAACAGGTAAATAGTCTAAGGTTGGGACGCATGACTCTGTCGGTCAGAATCATGCGTCAGATTGTGGAAATAGAAGAACGAGATGGAGGTCTTAGTGTCTTAACCCTAAGGTGAATGGTTCACTTTGAGGAATAAGACCTGAAGGGTTTTAGCATAGTAAATGGCACATGAGAGCCTAGGAATGGATGGAGAGTGTTCCAAGTGAGGCGTAGTTCTATGTTTAGAATAGTTACTTATGCATTTAAATAGATGATGATGTAAGGTTATGTGTATGCATGTAGGTTGCCATCTGACAAGCACACGAATAGACTGCATGGAATGAGTATGGCATGAAGTCCAAGTAAGTATTACGTTCATACTCTTCTAGAGTTTTTACGTATAGAAAAGAAGAAAAAGACGAAAGCTTTTATCTAAAAAGAAAATGAAACGTAAGTTTTCAAGTATAAGTACGTAGCGGCCTTCCTTGGCAGTCCCTCTTTACGCACCCAAAGTACGTACGTGTATGCATGTGAATGGATGCTATATGTAGTACGTATTGTATGTATGTTCATGAAAAGGAAACGAAATGAAGCCTTAAAAGACGTAAGAACCGTTAAGAAACGTAAGGACCGAAACTGTAACGAAAAGAAAGAAAAGAAAACAAGATTTTTCCTAAAGTAACTCTCTTTCCCCAAAATGATTCTTTTCAGACTCTTTTAAACAGTATCTTCTTCAAAGAAAAGAAAGAAAACTATTTTCTCATGAAGAGACTTCTTTTAAAATGTCTTTTACAAAACGAAAGAGAGAAAACCATTTTCTTAATTAAAACTTTATGAATCATAAGAACTGAAGAGAGGTAAGAAATGTAAGAAACGTGAGAACTGTAAGAAACGTAAGAACTGTAAGAACTGAAATTAAAGAATGGACTGTAAAGGAAAGGAAAGGAAAGGAAAGGACTGTAAAGGAAAGAATGGACTGGACTGAATGGATGATGTATAAAAATTCGTAACGGCCACATGGACTGAAAAGGAATGGTACCAAATGAATGGACTGTAAAGGGGCAGATTGCAATGCCGGGTAAGTAGTACTGGTAGTGCACCCAGTGCTGCACCGTGACGGAATGGATTCCCAAACCTGCAGCCATGGGCGGAATCAGGTCCAAAAGACCGCTAACCCCAACACACGGGGCATAACAGTGTGCTATGGGCCAAATGAAAGTGAAAAGAAAAGAATGTATGCATGTTAAGTATGAATGGATGAACAGAATGCATGAATGTACGTAAGTAAGAAAAGAGGAACGAATGAATGAACGCATGTATGCATGAATGTATGTAAAAGAAAGAATGCATGAAAATATTCTTTAAGAAATGAAGGCAGTGAGGCGTGGGGAACTATTTTAAAGAAGAAAGCACGTTTTAAAAGAAGAAAAACTCCACCTCGCAACGTTTTTAAAAGAAAAGAAAGACGTATGCATGCTATGTACGATATGTATGTACGGAATGATAAATGCATGATTGAAAATCTATATTATGATATTTTAACTGTACGAAGTAATGCTTACGAGTCATCAACTCATTTTAGTTTTTATGTGTGCCCTCCCAGGCACAAGATGAGCATGACAGGTCAGGACGGACACAGCCCAAGGGGGAAGAGCACGAAGGCCTAGGCAAGATGTTTTTATATGAAAACTTAAATTATGAAAGCTAATGTTTTCCGCAAGTCTTTTAATAAATAAAAAATGAATTTTATTTATAGCATGAAAGTCTTTTGTATCCTGGCATGAATGGAAAAGAAAAGAAAAAGGAATAGTAATTCCCATCAATTTTTATCAAAATCGATATGAGAAGGACCCACCATAAGGACGGGTGTTACACTATTGTTGGTAACAACCCGGTATGCATACACCCCAACGATAAGTGCCAAGTGTATGTACATGTAAAAAGTAGACAACAAAAATGCAGTGAAATTATTAAAGTCAATCAATGAAGTACCAGAATTATTAAAATACATTCTCGTTTAAATACAAGCGTTTCAAAAGTAATACAATTATCAAATAAAAATATAAATAAACTAAAATATATGAACCAAAAGCGGGACATAAATCTCATCCCACGAGAAAGTGATCCCCAATCACTCCTCTGGCGAAGCTACATTCTCAGGTTCAATATCCTCATCATCTGCATCAAAATTTACGGTACCAAGAAACGGTACCGCTAGTAAGTAATAATCCAAACAGCCCATGAGATGGAAATACATTTATGCAACAACAAATATGCATGCACATGATGACCGATGCATGAAACCCAAAAATCATCCTTTGCCAAAAATGAATATTTACCAACGCACGCCAAAATTCCATTTTGACCCAAAACATTTCTCGCTATTTTTCCAGAAAATGACCTAACATAAAATCCACCATTAATCAAATCCAGCCATTTTCTCAGAAAATGACCCACATATCAAATTTTAACCGTATACACCATGATCTCCCCTAGGGACCATTCGCACACCCTGGCTCCCTTCACCACACCATGGGTAACGACCGTACATGTGATTTCGTAATGAGCGATACCCAGTTCTACGCCCAACGCATTCATGGCCAAGCAGCCTCTAACCCCAGCCAGCAGAGAGGCCACGAAGTCAGCACGAGAGCATTACATTCTCGTCCGATCCCGTTGTTTCCCAACGACAACCTAGGGAATATCACTCAGTATATTCCTCTCCCGAGTGACCAGAGGAGCCCCACCAAAATAATGCTCAATCTCAGATTAGGGTTGTGATACACACGTACCAGAAAACCATTTTATACATGAAAACTCGATTTTTATTTCCAACACATGTACATGCATGCAATTATGCAAAAACCCAATTTTTAGTTACAAACATAAATATATGTGTACTTATGCAATGTATGACATGAAATAAATATCTAACAAACAACAAATCTCAACACCAACCAATCACACAACAATTCCGTTCTCCTATCCAACCGACCTCCAAACTGCTTGGACTCAGTCTGGCACAACCAATCAGATTACAAAAATTTACTAATGCAAATTATATTTAAATCTCAAAAAGTTATTTAAAAAAATATTTACAGCACTTTAAACGCAATATCTGAAAGATCATGCACCAATTTAACACCCAAAAACTAGCTCGAAAATAAATCATCAAAAATTATAATTTTTGAAACTAAAAATGGATTTCGAAAACAAGAAAATTTATAGTGAAATTTGAAGGAAATGCAACTGATTTGCAAGAGGTAAGGATGAGGTTCACGGCATGAGGAAAAATAACCAAGCACATGATGCTCACGGTTTTGACGAAAATGGGGCATGGCAAAGGGTACGACAGAGCACGAAAAGACCAAACAAAAAGAAAATGAAATGGGAATTAATCATTTTCTTATCTCACGAAATTAGCAAGAAAAAAAAATTAGAAAAAGAAACAACATAGAGGCTCATGGTTAGGGGAGAAAACAGGGCCATGTAAAGGGTAAAAAACAGAACATGAACTGGGGCTAAAATAGGGCAACGATCAGACCAAAACAAAAGGAAAAGCAAAGGGATTTCACAAGCTTGAATCACGAAAATACCAAGGGAAAATTAGAGAGAAACTGGGCTTGAAGGGCTCACGGATTTACCTGCAACAGATGAGAAAACAGATGAAAATGAAATTTAAAGAAAGAAGGGTAATGCACGGTTTTACAGCAAAAAGAAAATGAAAGCTTGGAGATGAAAATGTAAATTAATACCCAAACGAAAACTGGAGGAGATAGCTGCGGTAAACACTAACTTGCCAAAGGAAGAACTGAAATAAAATGAAGAGGAAGGAGGCAGCAGCACGGGACAACAAGGAGAAGAAGAAGAAAATCAAAACATGAAAACAAGGAAGAAGAAACTGAAACGGAACGGAGAAGAAGCAACAACACAGCAGATGAAGAAGAAAAGAAATAAAAGAAAGCCCTAAGGGCATGGACCAAACAACGCCGTTTAAGGAAAGGAATAAAAGGGACTGGGTTGGAGCAATGGGCTGGGCCGAAAATTAATGGGCTTGGCCCAAAATTAAAGAACAAACCCACTAGAAACAAGCCCAATAAAAAATAAAAGGTCTAATAAAGGAAAAAGATACAATAAAAATCAAATAAAAATATTAAAATTTGTTATGAAACTAATGAAGAGAGAGAGAGTGAAAGACAAAGAGAGAGAGAGAGACAAAGAGGAAATTGCAAGAGAAAGAGTTATTCTTCAATGCAAAACTTGATGTATATATAAGGGAATGATACCCATATATATAGGAGTACAAAGGGGTAGGTATAACTTAAGTATCCATTGATGGCTAAAGATAGGTCTTAATTAATAGATCAATGGTCTTAATTAGTGGCTACACATTGGTTTTAATTGATGGTTCAATGGTCTTAATTAGTGGCTATGTATGGTTATACAAATGTTTACAACACTCCCCCTTTGGATGACCATACATAAAAAATATGCATCGTTAAGATCTTGCCAAGGAAAAACCCAGTGGGAAAAAACCAATGGCGAAAGAAAAGAATACAACATTCATGTGTACTGCCAAGTACTTTAAGATTGACTCATTAAAACCTTGCAAAGGAAAACCCAGTGGGATAAAACCTTAGCGAAGGAAAAATAGTACAATCAACACAAGTTTTCAAGACTTTACTCCCCCTAAAAAGTGCATGATAATAATAGGTTTTCAAGTTTCCGCATTCCAATATTCTGCACAATCTTCTTAATTGTTGCAGTTGGTAATGCCTTAGTGAATAAATCTGCCAAATTATCACTTGATCGTATCTAATTGACATCAATTTCACATTTCTTCTCATGAATTGCAATGATCTCTCTGTGTGAATCTGAAAGATAACCAGCATTCGCATATCCAACTAATTGTGGACTTGATCCATGTTGATAAAATAATTCCATATCAATCGTACCTCGAAAGTAACGAATGACATGTTTAATATCATTCCAATGTCTTCGAGTTGGTGTAGAACTATATCTTGCAAGTAAATTAACTAAAAATATAATATCCGATCGAATGTAATTTTCAAGATACATCAGGGCTTTAATTGCACTGAGATAAGGTACTTCAAGATCAAGAATTTCTTCATCATCTTCACAAGGACGAAATGGGTCTTTCTACACATCAAATGATCGAACAACCATTGGAGTACTCAGGGGATGAGTTTTGTCCATATAAAAGTTCTTCAAGATTTTATAGTGAAAGGTCTTTGGTTGATGCGTCTCAATATTATGTACCAACTCTTTAAATGATGCAGTTGGTAATGTTTTGGTAAACAAATTTGCCATATTGATTCAAGATCGTTTTAATATTAAATTCACTACTCTTCTGGAGTTCTTGTAAATAACATAGTTAGTGGAGAAGTCATTAAAATTAAGTCGCCAACCTCCATATTCAACAAAAACGGTGGCCACCTTTTTAGGCCAGACAAGCACCGCATGATTTTATAGCTTTTCTAGAGCTGTCAGGCACCGCGGGGCTATGATGTTACATTTCTTGTCTCTTGTAGAGAGATGCTTCACGAGGGACGTTGTGAAGCAAATAGAGATGTTTTGTCCTTCCTTTTACTCACCTGAGGATGTTACTCTTATAATAGGAGCAGAGATTCATTTTTCTGGAAGAATTTATTCTGATGTCGTTTCATAATCAAGATTTCTTAGTGCTCAATATTTTACCTCTGGTATGACCATGTCTCGAAGGTTATTAGCTAAACTGAATGAGGTCAACAACTCAATAATCAAATATCTTAATTGCGTTAGAAGCTCTTTGCGAAGAGTCGTAAGAACAAGAAACTGAAGGAGGAGAATAAGGCGCTAAAACAGTATGCTCGTGGTCTTCAAGATCATCAGCAACAGATATTTGAAGAAGTCCAAATACTTAGAGAATAATGAAAATCTGCATTTAATCTCGTCGCGGATATCTAAAAAAGTCCAACTTCTAAGAGAGTAGGGGCAAGCTGCTTTTAATTTCATGGCCTAGTAAATAACTGTAGGATATATGTGTTTAGTGTATCCTCTATCAATATAATATAATTTTGTCTTACTTTCATAATTTTCTCTATAAAAGAAATATTCAGCTCATCTTCATTCACATCTCATCTTCTTCACTCTTCTGTAATTAGTCTGCATTCTTGCTCTGCAATCTCTTTCTGCATTCTTACTCTGCAATGGCCCAGCAATCTTCTCGTGACCAATATATGAGGTATTCTACACTTTATTCACCAGTTATTTCTGCTTCTACCGTATGTGCTATAATGCAATACAATAATGATCTGACTAATAAGTCAGATATTGATGCTATCTACGAGTTTGTGAGTCCGATACCCGGTACTCATCAACCATTGTCGCATTTTCTCAGCGACTACAATCCAAAACTTATGATGTTGACAAACTCAATGAGAAAATTTCTATCCTTCAGCGACTTCTTCAAAAGTCCAACATGAAGATAGGAGCAATAAAGCAAAAGAATAAGAATTTAAAATCCTTGTTTAAGTCTTCTTTTCGATTGCCTACTCCTTTAGACAGGGATGCCATGCAAATTTTTGAAGAGCAAGATCGTTTAAAGAAAGAGGCGAAGAGCCTCAAATTTCTGTAATTTTTTTCGAGATAATAAAATAATATTTCACAAATATTCATATTGTGTTTCTATCTTCTGGTAGATGTTCTATGTGCTCCATTTTATTTCTCCTTTAATAATGCACATTTGTTACAAAACCGTAATATGAATCTGAAATACTAATTGCATTTAAGAGATGATATTTCAGAACTAATAATTTCATTCATCTCCCCCTTGAAGCTAAAAAGGTTTCTTATTTATATTTCAAATATGTGCAGTTTTCATGAGCTTTTCTGGAGTTTCAATGACATTTAAATCATCTATATAAACTGTAATAAAATCTAATATAAATACTGAAAATATATGGAAAATAGCTTGTTCCACATGTGTTTTGATTGTTTTAGATCATATAAGGATTTTTAAAACTTGATAAAATAAGTACTTCAGGACTATATGCTTCATGCATTTCATATCTAGTGATCCATATAAATATGCAGTTAATCATGCATACCCAAATTCTCAATAACTATCAAGCTAATAAAAACCTCAATATAATTTCATCTACTTCAAAAGCATATCAATATTATTTCTGCGGGAAATCGACTCGTGATTTATATATCACATTTTCATTAACTTTATACAAATACCCATTGATATTCAACAAGCATCACCTCTTAGGTGTTTGAACTACAAGTTCATATGTATCACATTTTACTAGTGATATCAATTCTGCAGGAATTGTTTCTTTCTATTTTGGCCAATATTTTTACGTCGGTATTCTTCGACTGTTCTTGGCTCACTTTCTTCATTACTTCTGCTAATGGCAAGTGCCATCTTATATGAAAATACATTGTCGACAACGGTTTTATTTCTATCCAGAATTTCTCCATTACTCATGAAATGTATCGAGATCTCGTTATTTTTAGGTACCTGTCCCTCTTCAAAGGAAGTCATTTCATGAAAATTTTCTTCAGGATGTACTCTTCAGGAGTATTATACTCTTCAGGAGTTTTTATTATGAGAGAATTTTGTATAGAAAGTTTGGATGGATCTTATTACTTGTTTTGTGGGTATGGCCTCTTCAGAAGCATCAATTTCTTTTCTTTGTGCTTTTCTCTTTCAGGATACTTTATCATTTATATCAATAGGTTTCACACGCTTTTAGACATGTCTTTTGTTCATTAGACTGCTAAATTTCTTAATTGTCCTACGAGGACTTCAATTCTCACTGAGATTTTAGCAGCTAGAATATAGGACCTTTTTATCTTATTGCATCCATAAATTAATTATCATCTAAACTTCCAGTTCACCTAGAATAATCAAGATAACATCGAATTATTTCATTTTATTTGCTTCTAGCAAATTTTTCTTTTCGCTCATGGTGAGAAGACTTTATAGTAAAAGAATCTTCTGGTTCTTTTATAGACGTTCATATGAAAATTATTCGACTTATCATAATTGATTTCGGATGATCAAGATAATCATGAAAAGCATACAAATATTTTGAATCATATCATTTTTTGATGCATCATAATATTTGATTCAATAGTTGTATAATATCATCTCAAAGAGAAAGCTGATAGTTTTTCCAATACGAGCTTCTGGCCCGAAATCATAGAAGTACTATAAAGATATTCATCACCACGTCCAATCTTTTGGTTTCTTTGAAAACAATACATCATTATATTCTGAGAATGATATAAATCCAATACCATTCACTCCAGGGAATGATGTGGAACTAGTAGGACGTGACTAATGATTTCTTAGTAAAATCTCATATTTTACTTAGCCACTAGAAGATCATATATAAATTTAGAATATATTATGAACTTTTACACTCAATATTGCTACTTCAGGAACACATTCGAGCGTTCATTTTAAACATATATTCTTTAGTGGGTTTTCTCTACACAATTTCAATTATGCAACTTCAGGTGCATTAATCATAATGAGATTTTGGTACACATATCACTCATTTAAACTATCTCACAGAATCAATAGATCCTTTATTATGAGATACTCAATGAAATTATTGGTTTAGAGCGATCCTTCAGGGATGCTCAATTTCTATTCCAAGATGAATCTTATCATCAATAATTCATAAAAAGTATAAAAAATAAATAGAACTTGTATATAAACTATGTGAATAAACATAGAATTTAATCAAGTAATAATAATGAATATAATTTTTAATACTCACCTTAGAGATTGCAAATAATATATTGAAAAACTTATTTGAAATAGAAGACCACTAGCTTCAGAATCAACAGAATCTTGTGCTGATAACGTGTTATGAAACTAATGAAGAGAGAGAGAGTGAAAGACAAAGAGAGAGAGAGAGAGACAAAGAGGAAATTGCAAGAGAAAGAGTTATTCTTCAATGCAAAACTTTATGCATATACAAGGGAATGATACTCATATATATAGGAGTACAAATGGGTAGGTATAGTTTAAGTTTCCATTGATGGCTAAAGATAGGTCTTAATTAATGGCTCAATGGTCTTAATTAGTGGCTACACATTGATCTTAATTGATGATTCAATAATCTTAATTAGTGGCTATGTATGGTTATACAAATGCTTATAACACAATTCAATATTAATAAAATAAAATAATTCAAACTCAACAATAAAATATTTTAAACTTGAGAGTAATTTAAATGCAAATAATTATTGATATTAAGAAAGCACATTATTTAAATTTCATAACTTGAAAATCACAAAATAATACCACAAAACATATATTAAATTTTAAAACAAAAAAACTATTAATTTAAATAATTTAAATAATCATTTAATAAAAATATAATTAAAAATAGGTATCACATCAACTTTGTGGCAGTTTTTTAGTACCACATATATAAAATTACAAACTGGGCGCTCCCTCAAATTTCTTATTGTTTTTTGGGGAGGAATCCAGGATGTGTAAAAAAGCAAAAGCTTTTAATTTTATTTTATTTTTTTCATCTAGGCTCATTCCACTTTGACTTTTTACCTTACTAAGAAATAATAAACAAAGGAAAACATATTTTGCCCTTTCAAACGTTGAAACTTGTATTATATGGTGGAGTTTTTCTACTTATTATTCTTATATTATATATATCTTCAGGAAAAAAATAATAAATAAAAATAGTAATATAATATAAGAATGATGAGTACAATTTTTCTATCTGATTATTACTCTTTCAATTCTTTATTAAGAGTAATAATGCTAGCCATAATTTTAGAATGAGAAAATCTCGCATACTCCTTTTAAAAAATAGTGGAGCCTATTGTTAAAAAATTATGTTTTTATATAGATGTTAAATTTGTCTACTTTTTTTTAAAGAAGTATGCATGCGAACTTGCACACCGAAAAACTATATCCAATATTACTCCATACTATTAATATTTAACTATCAATCTTATTATATATCATCAAAAATATTTACATAATATAAGATTTAATAAATCTAATAAAATGTGATCACATGAGAATTTTCACAAAAGAAGGCCAAGCTTCCATAGAGAACTGGGGAAATGGATGGTGTTAGAGGCACAGCTGGTGGCTCCCAGAGCCATTGCCAGAGACCATTCACTGGCGTCAACGCCGTTATTACAAATATTTTGCTAAAATATCTCAACTAGCTAGGTTAATTATTTTGCACGCCATTCAATATATATAATAATGTTGCTCATGATTTTGTTAGAAGGTATTTGAAATAGGCGATACATTTTTTCTAATCATCCATGTATATTAAATTAAAAGGAAAATAAAATTCTCAATATGAATTTGGAGGTAGTGGATATAAAAAACTACATTTTGCCAAGACACTCGACTACTACTACAGCACACCAAGGTCGAGTACTGCTGCTCCCAATTGCAGCAGTTCATTAGTCCATCCACTTCTTAGACGCTAGAAAACATTATTTTACTTTATTTTTTAGTGGTCTCTCCTCTTTGATTTTGCCAACAAATAAAGGGTTTAGGTCATTTGGGGTCGATTGCCCATTTTTTATTTTCCTTTTAATTTAATATACATGGATGATTAGAAAAAATGTATCGCCTATTTCAAATACCTTCTAACAAAATCATGAGCAACATTATTATATATATTGAATGGCGTGCAAAATAATTAACCTAGCTAGTTGAGATANCTTCATAATTTTTCTCCTTTTCATATTCCACTATATCAAATTAGGCAGCTTGATTAATCCCTTCCTAGAAACCTTCGGCTTTTATGTGCCACACCATAGAAATATCGCCAATCTGCAGCGTTCACCAACAAACCAATATGTGTGCGTGAGTTCCAGGCCTAGCTGCTATTCCATCATTTCCATGTTGAGCATCGCCATTGGACCTTTTAGCGTCAGATGTACTAATGACCTCCTGGTCGATCTTTTCAGGGGAAGTAAAACCACTCTGGTATCTAGTTTAGTTGGTGGACATAAGTCCTCTTATCTTGGAAAATTAAAGATGGTGAGGGCAAGACAACTTGTCTAGAACCTGAACGATTCAAAATTGATTTGTATTTCTCAACCGAATAATTACATATACATGGATTGTCCTATACACACGTACATGTAAGCCTAAAGTACTTATCGACAATACAATAACCATGATAGATATAGCTTGCTGCATGTAAGGCAAGTATCCTTGACTTGCAAAGAGGATCAACTTGATTGTTGGTCATCCTTGATTTGCTCAGTTTGCTTGATTGTTAAGCTTGATTCGATCATTAGATTTCTCGCTAATACGCCCCCTCAAGTGTAATGAGGAGGTACAGACCATAAGCTTGTTACGAAGTAGACTAAACTTGGAGGCCACCAAGGGCTTAGTTAAAATATCAGCAAGTTGGTCTTTACCAAAAATAAATCGAACTTGAAACTGACCATGGGTAACACATTCTCAAACAAAATAAAAATCAATTGCAACTTGTTTGGTTTGAGAGTGAAAAATAGGATGGACTAAAAGGTATGTAGCTCCAATGTTGTCACACCACAAAGTTAGAGGTTGGTGTAGAAAAATACCAACTTCTTTGAGAAGATCTTGAAACCAAATAAGTTCTGCAATGGTGTTTGCAAGAGCACGATATTCTACCACTATACTTGAACGAGCTACAGTGTGTTGCTTGTGAGAGCTCCAAGAGATGAGATTGTAGCTACAAAAAATTAAATAACCACTGGTGGAGTGACGATAGTCAGGACATCCTGCCCAATCAGCATTAGAATAGGCTCGTAAAGTAAAGGAAGAAGTGGGAGTGAGGAGCAACCCATGCTACGTAGTGGCTTTGAGATAGTGAGTAATCCGTTTGACATCAGTCCAATGGATTACTGTAGGTCTATGCATGTATTGACATACACCATTGACTGCAAATCACAAATATGGATGTGTCAATAGAATATATTGAAGGTTGCAGACCATGCTTCTATACAAGGTGGGATCATGGAACGGATCACTATCAAATAATTGCAAAGAATGTGCCGAGGACATTGGAGTGGCAACAGACTTTGCATTGGACATGTTAGTCCGAAGGAGGAGATCCATAATGTAATTTTGTTGAGAGACCAAAAATCCATCTAATTGAAAATGAGCCTCTATCCCTAAGAAATAATGAAGAGGACCCAAATCTTTAACTGGTAAGCCAATTTGTAGAAGCTATATTAATTCATCCATAGTAGTAGAAGAGTTACCGGTGACTAAGACATCATCAACGTACACCAGGACAAAAAGTTGAACACTATTAGTTTGAAGAATGAAGAGTGAGGGATCTGTTATTGAAGCTAAAAAACCAAGTTCAAGTAGCCAAGAGCTGAGTTTGGAAAACCAAGAACGAGGTGCCTATTTTAGCCCCTAGATCGCCTTGCAAAGTTTGCAGACATGATTTGGGTATTGAGGGTGAACAAACCTAAGTGGTTGAGTCATGTACATAGCTACAGTAAGATCTCCATGGAAAAAGGCATTGAGAACATCAAGATGTTTGATTGACCATTTTCAAGTAATAGCAACTGAGAGTAGGAGACGGATGGTTTGTGGCTTGATAACTGGTTTATATGTTTAACTTTAGTCAATACTTGGTTGCTAGTGAAATCCTTTAGCAACGAGACGTGCCTTATGGCGCTTAAGAATGCCGTGGGCATTTCATTTCAAACAAAAAACTCACTTACAACCAATTGTATGCATAGCTGAATTTATAGGAACAAAAGACCAGGTATTGTTCTGTAGAAGAGCATCAAATGCTTCATTCATGGCACAACGCCATGCCAAACGCTTGGAAGTTGTGTTGAAATAGGTTGGTCCAAGTTCAAAAGTAGTGGTAGCGAGAGCACGAGCAGGGTATGCAATTGTGCCATCATTGTGTGAACCTTAGGATGACAAATGTTGTTCAGCAGACGAGAGCGAGCAACAAGGATTGGCAGAAGAGGAGAGCGAGCAACAAGGATTGGCAGAAGAGGAGCTTGGGAAAGCACTTTTAGAATTTGTTGTTGCAAGTGGCAGGGAGGGATCGACTGTTGGCTAGACAAAGGTTAAGGATGGTACTTAATTAATTTGGGCCAAAGTGGGACACGGGCCAAGAGCTGGTACCTTCAAACACAAGGGCAAAAAAGCTAGGCTATGGGCCACAGGTGGAGGTGAGACCGAGTGACTTTTCTCATCTAAGAAAGAAAAATTGATTTCATTAAAAATCACATGGCGTGATATATATATATATATATCCACCCAATTTTAAGGTCCAAACATTTATAGCCTTTATGAGATTGGCTATAACCAATGAAGACACACAAAGTAGACAAAAATCAATTTTGTAAGTGTTGTATGGTCTTAAATTAGACCAACTAGAAGATCTTAATGTCTTCAAAAATTAATAATCAAGTCTTTGATGGAAAAGGCACTTTAAAGGGGAATGATGATGAATCACTGGAGAAGGGAGAAAATTTATAAGATAACATGCAGTTTGGAAAGCATGGCTCTAATTTTTTTTGGTACATGAGCATGAGCCAAGAGGAAGAGGCCGGTGTAACAATATGCTGACATTTTCTTTCGATAAAAGCATTTTGTTCATGAAATTCAAAAAAGACATTGTTGTCTTAAGTAAATTTGCGAGCAGAGACTAAATTTTTCTCAATGAAGGGAACATGGAAGAGTTGATTAGTAGAGATTTAGATGGAGAATTAAATTTGGAAGCACCAATATGTTGAATTGGCAAACCTACACCATTACCAACACGAATCTGATCAATAACAGTGTATCCATCTGCATGTAAAGTCAAATTATTGACATCTAAAGTGAGATGGTGCATCACAGCTGTATTTGGATGCCAACTGAGGTCAACTTGGTTATGAGCCATGGATATATGAGCTTAATGATTGTTGGTGGAGTCGGCTCGATAAGCAAAATCAAACATTTGATAACACTTTAAGACAATGTGACCAGAATTATTACAGACCTGAAATACAGGTCAAGAATCATTTGGGTTGGATGTTGGATTATATGTTTGACCACGTCCACACCCCCTTCCTCGTGAATGGTAATTGATGTGATTGTTAGAGTGAAAATTTTTGTTTTGCTAAGATCGGCCTTGATGAGTTGAGTCTCAAGAGATTGTAATGGCCATTGGATTAATGATAGCAAAAGAAATTTGAAGTTGTTGAAGTCGAATCTCATAGTGAAGGAGATGACCATAAACTTGTTGGGTAGACATTGGATCAAGCCGTGTAGTGAGAGAGGTTATCAAAGGATCATATTCTATTCCAAAGACCAAGACCAACCATGATGTAGCTGATAAACTCACAATTTGAAAGAGGTTACCCAATGGTAGCAAGTGTATCTGCAAAGGTTTTCATTTTTTGAAAATACTCGGAAATAGTTTGAGTTCCTTTCTTGAAGGAGGGAAGGCTTATATCCAGATTTGTAATGTGTGCTTGAGATGTGAGAGAGAACATTCTCTCCAAAGCTTGCCAAACCTCTCTAGAGGTATGAAGCCCAACGAATTGGGCAAGGACATCGTCAATAAAATATGAGATGATGGCCGAAAGCAAGAGATGGTCTTGTTGTTGTCAATGCAAACAATCTAGATTGAAAATGGGATCAAAGGTGTTGCTATCTATTAGCGTTGAAGGTGGTACTTGTAAAGAACCATCAACATAATCGAAGAGATGTTGGCCTTTGAGACAAGATATCAATTGTGCTTTCCAAAGCAGATAATTTTCATGGTTGAGTTTAATAGTAATAAGGTGTAAAATGTTTGTAGTTGGAATAAAAGAGGATAAGTTGGTTGTTAAGGATGAAGACGCCATGGGTGCTGAAAAAAAAATAAGGAATAAAGAGACGTTAGTCAAGAAAGCTCTAACACCATGAAAGATTTAAAATTGATTTGTATTTCTCAACTGAATAATTACATGTACATGGATTGTCTTATATATGCGTACTTGTAAGCATAAAGTTATGGACAAATGCAATAACTATGATAGACAGATTGCTACATATAAGGCAAGTATCATTGACTTGTAGAGAGGATAAGCTCGATTGTCGGTCATCCTTGATTTGCTCAATTCAATTGTCAAACTTGATTCAATTATCAGAGTTCTTGCTAATAGAACCAAATGTGCACTAAGATGATTAAATAGTTAATTGGGTGATACTCAAGCTAAAGTCACAAGAGAAACACAGAAAATATATATATAGGGGTCTGAACCTCTACCTCCTTTTTTTTTTATACATGTTTATCGTTAGAAGTAGTATTTCTCAAAACCTTTACAACACATATCATCTACATTGTATCATTTAATTTGTAAAATTTAAATTTTAAAATTCATGATCATATTTCAAATTAAATTATGTTATGTAGATGATATGTGGTGTAAAATTTTCAAATAAAATTATTCTTATTTTATGTACATATTATATTGACATGATAGTATTTAATAATCTTTAAATTAAATTTTTTCTATAAAATTGGTCTGACGACTACCATCACACCATTAAAGCAAAGATAATCTAGTTTATAGATTTTTTTTTTTAAATGTATTTGAATTATATATTCCATTTCAAGATGGAATATACTAATTTCACTATTTTCGTTAATTGTATATAAAAATAAAGGATCATAACACGCTTAAAATCCAATGTTACCCAATGGACTCGTGGATCATTAATATTCGATAAACATAATGGAACAAAATCATTCTAAAAAGAGAGAGAATAGAGCATAAATAAATAAAAGCAAGTAAAATGCGGAATATGCCTTTTGTGCCCACCAACCAAACAAAGGTTAGGTAAGTACAAACGAGTATGATCTAGGGCTATTCGGACTATCATAAAAAAATTTCAACTGTCCTCATATCCAATGCGCCACGAGTTCTCCTCATGGTGGAGATCACATGGAGTAAAAGACCTTCTCGCCCTTATCAACCACTCGTATATATCACAGTTATCACGAAGCACGGGCCTCCGCGACTCTGACTCTGATAGATTCACGCCCTTGCTTGCATCAAATCATATACGCCTACACCGAAGAATATCTTGTGTTGATAATGTCTCCAACTCTCGCCGCTAAGGGCGATATCGCCGGCGCTAAGTCGGCTTCGGGACGAATCGCCGCCGTTTACAGCGAGGTCCAAACAAGTCGTATCGACCACGAGCTTCCCCTTCCCTCTGTTCTCAGAAGTTCCTTCAAAATCGTAGATGGCCCCGCTAGCTCCGCCGCTGGCAATCCAGGTCACTCTTCCTTTCACTAGTCATTCTGATCCACGAGTTTTAAATCCGCATTTCTCCGCTTTGCTCCTAAGAACTTCGACTCCTTTCGATTGCTGAGAATAATCGAGGAATAGAAAACCAAAATCACTCTTTTTTTTCTTTTAATTGAATAGAAAATAGTTGAATTTCATTTTTTGTTATTTGTTCGTTCTTTTTCTTAGATTTCAAACAGAGAATTGACTTGAATGTGTTGCGGTGTTTTCAGGAGAGATCGCAAAGCTGTTTCCGAATCTGTTCGGGCAACCGTCGGCAAAGCTGGTTCCCAGCGAATCAGATGCGTTGCAGCCTGAAAAGAACCTGAAGATCGGTGTGGTTTTGTCTGGAGGCCAAGCTCCTGGAGGACACAATGTGATTTGTGGAATCTTTGGTGAGGATCTGAATAGGAAGGCTAATTTGTCATCGTTTTCTGCCCTAACTGTTTGAATTTTATATGAATAAGAACCCGGATCCGGATATTGGTGGCAGATTACTTGCAGGAGCGCGCAAAAGGAAGCACACTGTACGGGTTTAGAGGAGGTCCTGCTGGGATCATGAAGTGCAAATATGTCGAACTGAATACAGAATATATTTACCCGTACAGAAATCAGGTGAGGCAGTTTTTTGTCATTTCTAGTATTCCATGCATCTACGGAAATCCTTTGATTTAGTTCTCAGTATAAATTGATGTTTGTAATTCGGGCAATTAGCTATTGTAAAGTATTCCGTGCATCTCTGAATTCTTTGATTTAGTTATAGAATGTACTAGTGTTCGAATGAGGTGAGTGGGCCTTTTGGAGTGAGGCTATGAAAGCACATAAGAAGAGATTGGAACACATATTCATGAAATATCCACATTGAGGTGGGTGATGGATCCAAAATTAAAATTTAGCTCAATGTATGGTTTGGCGATAGTGCAATCAATGAAACTTATCCACAAGTTTATGGCATAGTAAGAACGAAAGAAGCCTCAATTGCGGACCTCTTAATCATATTCAATGATACTCCCCAATGGAATGTTACATTCCTCAAAGATTCATATGATTGGGAAATTGATGCTTTTTCCAAGTTCTATGACCTAGCGGCTAGCGTACTCCACCGATTTGTCGGGGGTGTTGAAGATGAATTTTTTAGTGCCCCTCTAAGAAATGGAAGTTCACAGTCCACTTTCTACCAAGTCATGACAACACACATCCAAATTTGTTCCCGTGGAAGAGTATTTGGAAGACAAAAACACCCCTAAAGGCAGCATTTTTTGTATGGACGGCTTTCTTATGGAAGATCCTCACTCTAGACAACTTAAAGAAACATTGAATCATAGTCATAGATTGGTGTTGTATGTGCAAAAAGAGTGGAGGATCCGTCAACCATCTATTATTTCATTGTGAGATTTTCATGATATTGTGGAATGAAGTCTTTGCTCGGATGGGATTAGCTTGGGTGAGGCCAAGAAGGGTAATCGACCTCCTAGCTTCTTGGAGAGGCATTTGGGGCAACTCTCAGATTGCATCAATATGAAAGATGGTTCCAACATGTTTATGGTGGTGTACTTGGAGGGAGAGGAATGAAAGAAGTTTTGAAGATCAAGAATAGTCAATGGATGTGCTTAGAAATTTCTGTTTCAGTACTAAACTCCATTGGTCGATTGTAATTGATTTTCATGGCATGACTTTTCATGAATTCCTTGTATAACTAAACTAGCACACTTAGACATTGCTCTTGTATATGTCTCGTATACTCGGGCTCTCGCCTATTCTTATGATCAATAAAATCTTGTTTATCAATTAAAAAAAAAAATTATCAACTTCTTTGTTGTATCGAAGTAAGTGAGTAGACATGAGGATAATAAGTTTTATGGTAAATGAAGTTGAGTGTGCCATTGCCATGTGCACATACAGAAATGTATGTGGATGCTTAATGCAAAAGTCTCAGTCATTTTGTATCTAATTTTGTTATGGAGCTATACATGCACTCATGTATGTTAAACTGATTAGATTAACGTATCTGTCATCTTCCTTTTTATCAGGGTGGATTTGATATGATTTGCAGTGGGAGAGACAAGATTGAAACTCCAGAGCAGGTGTGACTCATCTTTCTGGATTATCTAGGGTGTTTGTGTTGAGTTTTTATGTGCAAAGACTGAGTGCAAATGGTTATGGTTTTTAGTTTAAGCAAGCTGAAGAAACAGCATTGAAGCTTGATTTGGATGGACTTGTTGTTATTGGTGGAGATGACTCCAACACAAATGCCTGCCTCCTTGCTGAAAATTTTAGGTATGTTTTATGGGAAAATACTGTTGTTGGAATACTTCTGTTTCTTTCTCTCAGTAATCTTTGCATGTTTCTCATTAAATTTGCATTATAGTTTCTTTTATAAAAGGGAGAATTACATTTAACTACCTCATGTTTATAGTTTCAGAAAAATGCTTCTTGAAGCTATCAATATCAAGTCTAGGTGCCTCTAGTTGACAGCAGTTGATTATACATTAAGTAAAAATGGTTATCTGTTATGCTAAATGACGCATACGTATTAGTTTTTTTTTTTTTTTTATAAGTAAAAATTTTATTCATCAAATGCAATAGGCGAAGCCCATGTACACTGGATGTATACAAAAAGAGGACAAAACTCATGGACTGCCCCTCCATTAAGTACAATAGCAGAAAACCAACTAAACAAGGAACACAAAAAACTTTTCCAGAGTTCTACACTGCGTTCCCTATTATTAAAACACCTCTCATTCCTTTATAACCAAATGCACCACATAATGCACAAAGGAATCATCTTCCATGCAGCTACCACTTGAGAGCAAGTATGAAGTCTAGTCCAACATTCAAGTAAATCTACCACTGATTTTAGCATAACCCAGGACAGTCCGGATCTTCTAAACGCACCATCCCATAACTCTTTAGCCACATCACAATGTAGAAGTAGATGATCCTCTGATTCCACAGCTTTCTTGCACATGAAGCACCACTCCATAACAATCATTCCACGCTTTCGCAAATTGTCAATTGTCTGAATATTCCCAATTGCTGCTGTCCAAACAAAAGAAGCAACCTTTTTTGGAGCATGAACCTTTGACACATACGTATTAGTATTTCCATGTCTCTCTGGTTGGATTTGGGTGTTCAGAAGTGTTGAAGTATGTTGTGAATAGTAGTGAAAAAGTAGGTGAAAAGTAATAATAAAGTCATGAATAGTAATGGAGTATGTTGAGAAATGTTGAGGTATTCTCAACACCCAAACACATTAAACTCTCAAGACTGTAATTCTGAATTTACGACAGCAGCCTCGTCTTGTCATAGTATCAGAGCTCTCCTTGTCAACTCATTCCAATGATTTTGATCCCTCACTCTTCCTCTCCTGTACATTCATGCATAGACACCTCTCTATTTTTTCCATCCCTTGGTCAAGATCAAGCCCAGTAGATTTTCTCAAGTGTACTGGCATTTTTTGTCTGATCTCTCATTCTAGTTCTAAAGTGATCTATGGTTGAATTTCCAGGGCGTTTTAGCAATTTAATCTAATTTTCCCCCCTGGTATAATTACATTAGTGATCATATCATGTAATTTTGCGTTTACTGTTTGTTCTATCAGGGGTAAAAATCTGAAAACTCAGGTAATTGGATGCCCTAAGACCATTGACGGTGATCTGAAATCCAAAGAGGTTCCTGCAAGTTTCGGGTTTGATACTGCTTGCAAGGTGTTTTACTCAGAATTTTAAGCTATGCTTTTCATGCTTTTGATCTTTCATTGTTAAATACTACAATGATAATTATATCTGAATTCCATAATTTACTGTGATCTCATTTACAGGGACTTGAAAATATTACTCCGTGCTTATCATTATATGATATATATATACTTTCCTGCAGATTTATGCAGAAATGATTGGCAATGTGATGGTTGATGCCCGATCAACTGGAAAGTATTATCATTGTACGTGTCGGGTTTGACATTTTTAGTAGTGTCTATTTTTTTTTTTCCTTTACCATGAAATTGCAATACATTCAAAATTATGAGCTGTGACCATCTCTTCTAATATTCTTTCATAGAGCTTATTGGGAAGAACTGAGCTTTTAGATGGAAAATAAGTAGAGAAAAAAACTAAAAAGACAAATAAATTGTAGATAAGAGACGTTATGTTTTTTACGTTTGGCGCAAAAATCTTTCAGAAATTAAAACTTTATATGTTATGGGGAGGTTTGAATGTTTCTCGCCCCCATTATGCTCCATCTTTTGCCAGTAGAGTTTCTTCGTCAGATTTCATGCCAAACCACATTTTTTGTCGTGTGTTGCACAACAAAAAGGCTTTTATTTAGACTTAGCCTTGTTTGATGTGACACAAAACGCATTGAAGAAAATACCTTATGATTAGTGCATATGACAAGCTAGGGTTTGTATCTGAAATTAAATGCTTTATGCATAACGGGGCATGACAGCCAACCAAGAGTCACTGGAAAATTTTCTTAATATTAGAGCTATGAAAATTGATACATTCAATGCTAACTAACTTGAAAAAGGCTGTGACAAAGTCATGGAATGGTCTCAAAAGAAGTAGTTTTTGGTGTGGTGTGGTGTAGTCAGTAGTGCATAGTGTGCTTTGCATCCTCACATCAATTCTAGCCGCATCAATCTCCACCTTAGCTACCTTTTCTAATTCAGTTTGCATTGAATGTACCGACTTTATGGCTGTGATACCAGTCATGGAAATTGAATTGTAAATATAGACCCTCGCATCTATTCAAGCCATGTCAAACTTATCTCATCCATTGATCATCTGGTTTTGTGGTTCATTTAAGCAAAGTATTATTTATCGGGCCCATGTTTGCAGTTGTACGGCTTATGGGGCGTGCAGCTTCACATATTACACTAGAGTGTGCTCTACAAACTCATCCAAACATTACTATTATTGGAGAAGAGGTATCTTCATAAATCTATTGTTTTAATTTTACATCACTTGCAGAGCCTGGTATATTTGCTCATGATATTTCAAGTACAAAAAAGAATATTAGACTTTTTATCCAACATAAGTGCGCATGTTATGACCAAAAGGTAGCACCCATGTGATTGCTTGAAGACTGTTTCTAACGTTTTAGTCAACAAATACCTTGATATCCTCTCTCCATGGTGATTGAAGAATGTGTAGTAATTGATTGGAAATGCATAGCTTGATATGAGTTTTAGAGACATTTCATCTTTGAACTGCTCTTTGGTAGAAAAGAATTGATAATTTTTTCTCAAAAACAATATGCATCTAATTTAGATGTCTCTTGATACAGGTTGCTGCTAAGAAGTTGACGCTGAAAAATGTGACAGACTACATTGTAGATGTTATCTGTAAACGTGCCAAACTTGGTTATAACTATGGAGTTATTCTTATTCCTGAAGGACTGATTGATTTTATTCCCGAGGTAATATTCTTGATCATTGAATCGTGTACTATTTTTCTTTACCCCCCACTCTACCCCTACCCACTCTCTCCCCATTTTCTCTTATTTCTGGCTGAATGCTCAAGAATTTGGTGCACTGCTCTTTTACAAGTACGTGAGTGCCACACCACTTTGCTGATTTAAAAGCTATCAATTTATTGCTTTGGCATTTGCAGGTGCAGCACCTTATTGCAGAATTGAATGAAATTTTGGCCCAAGATATTGTGGATGAAGGTGGGCTGTGGAAAAAGAAACTGACAAATCAATCTCTTCAGCTTTTTGACCTTTTACCTCATGCAATCCAGGAACAGTTGATGCTTGAAAGAGATCCTCATGGAAATGTCCAGGTATTTGTTTTAATCATATTATTGTCTGTATAGGATTTTTACCTAACGGAAGATTTCCTAGTAACTATTGTTCACGTTGTATATGTTTCCTACAATCAGGTTGCCAAAATTGAAACCGAGAAAATGCTTATTCAAATGGCTGAGACTGAGTTGGAGAAGAGGAAACAAGAAGGTGCATATAAAGCACAATTCAAAGGACAGTCCCACTTTTTCGGGTACTTATTTTCTTTCCTTAGAGAGCAGTCATCAGTTCATATCACAAATTCGGAATTTATTTTTTGATGCGATGGTGGGGTGCATGTTTGGTGACTGATTTTGGCATTAGGCTTTGGGCTACCCATGACAAACCTGATGATCCTGACTTAATACTGAACTTAACATTCATAATTGTGTATAATGCTTCTTCTCTGCATTTCTCGTGGCAATTTATATTGAGAAATATTCTTTAAGATTCTTATCCCGAAGATTAGTTGTTAATGTCCATGTAAATTTTATTTCTATAGGTACGAAGGGAGATGTGGTTTGCCAACTAACTTTGATTCTAGCTATTGCTATGCATTGGGTTATGCTGCTGGAGCTCTCCTTCAGGGTGGGAAAACTGGGTTGATATCATCGGTCTGGATTCTATCCCTTTTCACCTTACTCATTCTGCTTAACTTTCATTTTTGTATGCTTTATTTATTTTTATTTTTTTTACTTTGTTCTTCATTTCACACTTTTGTTTTGAGGTTCAATTTTATATTGTCATGTCAGATGGTAAAAATCACAACCGAGCTGAACATATTTGTGCTTTTCATGATGCCTGCAGGTTGGGAATTTGGCTGCCCCGGTTGAAGAATGGACAGTTGGGGGGACTGCATTGACTTCATTAATGGATGTTGAGAGGAGACATGGTACTGCCATCTTTTACTTTCTTCCTCAAATTCTGTAGGTGAAATATATCAGAACTTTATGTTTTTCTTTTTCCTTTTGTCCTTCATTTCAGTGAAATCTGGACAGAATAATCTGTAACCCTTTGTCTTACCAACTTGTTTTAATTCTGTATTTTCAACTAGCAGTATTTTAGGATGTTAGTCCATGATATGGTTTGGCTGTTCTTTTTTTTTTACTTATAACAATAGGGAGTTTGGCTTCTTTATTTTTTAATGTTGTTCACCTTCTTTATCTCTATCGTTTGAGCTGTTGTTGAAAGTCTAGTTTATTTTCAGGTAAGTTCAAGCCTGTGATAAAGAAGGCAATGGTGGAGCTTGATGGTAAGTTTTTTGGTGGACGAACTTCTCATGGTATTTTCACTTCCATATTAAGTTGTAAGGATCATTTGCAGCATATTTGTTCATGATGGCATGGCGGTGTTTGGTAACCATAACACCATGCAATGTCATTCACGTTCTTTCCTAATCTCTTCAAACATCGAACAAAGAGAAAAAAGTGATCAGCAACTTAAATTAACATGATGAATTTTCAGGGGCCCCTTTCAAGAAATTTGCATCCAAGCGGGACGAGTGGGCAGTGACGAATTGCTACATCAGCCCTGGTTAGTCATTAATCTCATGTTCATCAACCATCATTTCCACCAACTTTTATCAGTTTATGGTGGTATTTGTTCAGAATGTCGTCCGGTTAAAAAGTCTAATTAATGCAAGAGAAATGATAATTACAATCATAAGTACGCAAGCATATTGCAATCATTTTAAAAAAATGAATAAATATTGAACTTTCATAAAAAAAGTAAAAAATAATAATAATAATAATAATTTTTGAATTGTAAACTCTATTCTTTTTCAAAGTGACTGTACAGGACTTGCATAATTCACTTCACGATTATATGTAGGAGCATTATTCTTAATGCAAACACCTCATTATATTCCTGGCATACTTCACTTCACGACTATATGTAGGAGCATTACTCTTAATGCAAACACCTCATTATATTCCTGCCATCTATTCTTATCAATTCTCATTGCAGGTCCAATCCAATTTCATGGTCCATCATCAAATGCAGTTAATCACACTTTACTCCTTGAACTTGGAGCTCAAGCTTAGCCAAATTGTTGCTCTGATGCACGGTCATATATTTAGTGAAACCATCTAAAACTGTACCATCTCTGTATCTTTGAGATTTCTGTCCTTTGTTTCGAAATGGGAATTTTGAGAGTTGTGTTTTTACAATATCTGGAGGATGATGTGTGACTATGAGATAGTTTTGCGTCTCATTGTGCAACTCAGTTTTCGAAGCTCTCAAAGCACCTATTTCTGCAACTTCTTGAGAGCGTTTTCATTCCTAGTCTTGCTAAAGCAACGTCTCTATAATAATAAACGAGTGTTGTTAACTAGTCAAAACCCATAAAATGCCAGTTTCCGAAACAACAAGAACGTCTCTATCAAAAATAAAAAATGTATATCTTGCATTCCTCTCGTCACAAAAAAAGAAAAAAAAAATAGGCAGCTAAACTACTTAATAGATCGACAACTGCCACTCTAATTTATAAAGTTCTATCATCGGAATGAGACACATTTCCCTATTTAAAACAAAATTTTAAAAAAAAAATAGAGGGGAAAAATAAAGCAAAAGCAATGCTTAATGCAGGTTTAAATGGGCGTCAAGGTGTCTCTCTGTCTAAAATGATCACAGGTCACGGAGGATTCATAACTCTTTATATAATCAGATAACAACAAACCAAGGAACTTACTTTTTGTTCACCCTCTAATCCATCCATCCAAACAAACATAGGATAAGTAGGTGGCAAATCACCGTATAGCCTGGCCAACATATGAAAAGGTAACAAAAGGTACGACTTTTTTAGAATGATCAGATGCTTAGCTAGCTGCATGAATGCTATCGAAAGTTGAAACACATGACATGAATTATTGCTCACAAATATCACCTAATCTGATTGTTTTAAATCTGATTGACAGTATTTCTGCAAATGAAAAGTACCAAAGTCTCAGAATTGTGTTCTCTGCATTCCTGTTTGCCAAAAATTGGCTCCTTGTGGCGTGCGCAAACCAACTACTTTCAGCTTGATGCAGCTTAAAAGGGTTGTCAACTCTTGCCTCAGTAGACACTGCGACTTTCTTCTCTTTTAAGGTTTTCTTTCTTTCTTTGTGTATATCCAAAGCTCCTTTAATCACATGCTACTGATTTTAGCACTGTGCTGATCTGTTGCTACGTGCTGTGCATGATCACGTGTTTCTGACCTTTTTAGTTAGGTTGTTTAGGAGATGGATGCTCTTTATCCACCTTTTTCTACCCCTTTTTACAAATATATTCTGGACAATACAGAGTCTTAAAAGAAAAAAGTATTTCCTTAATTGCATCTGGGTTGGATCGGAATCAATTGCCGGTGGTACTTGGAGGAACCTCACCGGAAAAGAACCTGCATTTCTCTGCAACGTCACACACCTGAACATTGCTTTTTTCAGAGTCTGGAGCAAGTCCTGACAGCTCATTGAACTTGTCATGACACTTGGGAAGTAGAAGATGAGAGCTCAAAAGCTGTATTTGGTTTAATCCTTTTTTCAAAAGTAAAATTACCTTAACTGATGTATGTCGGAAAAGTAATGCTAGAAGGCTGTGCAAACTTCTCACTCTATTTGAAAAAGTGAAATCTATCATAAAAATAAAAATAATTATTTTTCATTCATATCTCAGATTCATCAATTTTTCTCAAAAAAGAAGATTTAGAAAACAATCATAGGTAAGATTAAGATGATTAAAGAGATGATGAAGATCAGAATAATCAATGCCCTATAACCAACAGAAGCACTTGATTCATTTTGTCAAACAAACCATAATACACACCAACCTTTTTAGTAAATGAAATTATAACTTTAGGAAATTTGAATCCCATTCACACATGGAGTAAAAGTTGTCAATGCAATGCCTGTGAGTGCCCTCCCATTCCATTGCATAATTGCATTTGGTTGTAATTTGAAAAGCCACGTGAAAATAGTAGGTACCCATCACATCTTACCAATGATTAAAACACAGGTTTGTCAACAGACATTAAAATGGTTCAGTATCATTCATTCATTTATGCATCTCCTCCTGTACACCTCTCTGTTGTCACATCGATTACTGTTAATTGTATTTATTTTTAGGACGGCTTCGAGTGTATTTGAGATTAGGTAGAATTAAAATAATTAAACGATATGGCGTTGTGAGGTTAAGTAGAATTTTCTTTATTTTTATTTAATACATATGTTTTGAAATCATCTTAAAAAACAAAAATGGACCAAAGACCAAAGTCAAGAACTTGACTATCATGGTGGTGAAACCCAATGCCTAGTGCTGTGAGCCGTGTACGTAGTCCGAGCCATGGCGGTGCTCTGTCCGAGCTCCGTACCATCACGTTCAAGGCTCAAGGTCCTTCCATTCCACGCGGATTTGCGAGGTTTCTGCTGTCCTACTCCTTACATGTAGCATTTCCTTGCAGTAGGGACAAAAACAAAAAAATAGTTCTTTGTGTTTGCAGTTTGTAAAGGAAAATAAAATATTTAAAGAATTATTTAGACAGTGGGATGCTAAGAGATTATTTTAGATAAAAATTAAATAAAATATTATTAAAAAAAATTTTAATATTATTATTATTTTAATATTTGAAAAGGTTAAAATTAAAATTTAGAAAAGTTGAATTATTTATTATATTTAATATAAAAATTTTAGAAAATTATAATAATTAGATTAGATTAGATGAGATGCTTTTTCAATCCGAACGACTCCTAAATTTTCTGTTTTGTTATAAAAATTACAAAAGAAAATTAAAGGAATATATTTCACTTGCACTTTAGTAGTACATAATGTACTTATTATAGATAAGATTCATTTTATTAATTTTTTTATAATTTTAAATTTTAAATTCTAGATTTTATAATTTTTAATATTTCAATAAACATGTCAACCGATATTATTATGTAATAATAAATTATAAATGCAAATAGTATTCTCCATTTCACTTAAGACATTGTAAAATCATTGACCCCTGTTGGCTCTTTATCCTACCACACATGTTTGATGTTACACCATTTACAATGGAAAATGATTGTATTATTCTTCATCTCTTTATTTTCTGTTTTTTTTTCCACGTATTTAAGTCTCTAATTTCCTATGATAAAGACAATAATTATGGCTCTTACACACAGAATTTGGCATGATACGTACGTACGTGTAACATGCAGTAGAATATTCCCATGCATGCATCCGAATTTTTAAAATAATTAATTAAAGCCTTTTTGTAGCTGTCTTTGGAAAGAGTTACAGTTGTACAGAACTCCAAAAATATTTTGTACGGCAGCATATATAGTTTGATATATCCATTCGCTTTATCACCTTTCCAATTCCCACCACGAAGGATCCTATCTCTCGCCTATATATGTACACACACGTCTGTCATTTTTTCTTTTCTTTTTTTTTTATTCCCTATTTTTGGTACTTTCTGTCAACGTATTCGATTCAAGATTCTCAATATTCCAAAAAAATATATTTATACTATCCAAAAAGAGAGAGATACATGAGAGATATCTAAAAAAAGAGAATCTCGAAAACTTTGGTGCATGCTAGCCATTCATGTGTGGTACTCATTATATATATATTCATGGGATGAATCTATTAGCCAAAGAACTTAAAGGAGCAATGATTCCACAAACAATGGCATAAACTTTTGTACTCTCCTTATTTCTACAGTGATGCACAATCTTTGTATGGATTCCCCCACTTTCTCTGTCTTTGATTTCTATGTCATGCTTTTATATAGACTAATGTTATACACCATATTATTATTTTACTTTCATCTTACTATATAAGATGTGACATATCATTCAATAAAGAATCATTTAATAGTGATAAATGTGACATATCTTGTATAATAGAATAAAAATAGTCAGATGGTAGTATGGTGTGTAAAATTTTTCTTTTATACATATGTGTGGATGAAACTGACTACCTACAAGAAAAATAATTATTTTTGACAAGTTATTTATGATAATAATTTACAAATTGTCATTTTTATAACAAATAACTAACCATAAATATGCATTTTTCTTGTACTGTGCACAAAAAACATATACAATTTATGTGGAAAATCAAAGAAATCAACAAATCTATCAAATATTTGAGTATGATAAAGAAAAATGTTTTAAAATATTTGAGAATTTGGATTTCCACTTTGTTTGTCCTTTTTTTCATTAATTAATTTAGTAAGTCATTGGATGATGATGTTCTTTTTTTCATTAATTAATTTAATAAGTTATTGGATGATGATGTTCTTAATAAGTTATTGCTTAAAAAAAATTAAAAAAATATATATATTTGTGGTTTTGGTTAACCATAATTTTAGATATACATGTAGATAAACCACACCAATTGTGAGAGAGTTAGGGCATGCAAACAGGTAGAGACGAGGGAGGCAGTCGCTACCGAGAAGAAGGGTCAGTTTCATTAGCTTGGAGAGTTGGGGCCCTTCCCATTGACGTAAATAATGGGTGTTTTTGCCTGCACATGGCTCATCATTTTGCCTACAAACAAACGCCATCAACAAAACCCCAACCCCTCTCCGATCTCTTTAATTATATATCTCTTTTGGATTTTGCAGGAAGATGGATCGCTACTCTCCACAATCGACCACCATATATTGCCATTTTGCATTGCAAGGCTTACTTTAAGCCACTAAACCATTATCCTTAATTGGGGTCCATCTAAGCTTGTCACCTTCTATATCTATTGCTATATCTACATATATATATATATTATATGCGCGCACGTGAGTGCGTGCCTACGTACTTTGTTTTTTTATATTTCAGATCGTCGTGTGATCTTTTTTTTTATATCTAAATCTTGTGCACATCACATAAAAATAAGAGAATATTTGAACTACCATAATTTGTATTATGTGGATTCGAACTTGATATATAAATCATAAGCTTAAATTGTAATATACACAAGTTGTAAGGATAGATTGATAATTTAAAGCTTTAAGAAACTACAAATTTGAATTACAATTGAGGTTTTTGCAATAAAAAGTGTAAAATATCTAAATTGGTGGTTGTGAAATCCTACATTACGAAATAAATTATAGGGAGAAATGGCCAACTACACTACTCGGATTTACACATGTACTTGACGCTTCAAACAATCGAAATTAAAATTAACTCATTACATTCTCTCTACTATTTTTTATCAAATGATATTTTCGTCAAAGTACTGATATTAAGATGACGAAGAATAGGTGATGTGCAACACATTTTTTTTTATTTTGTTTCTGGACAAATGTTGCTACTCGACTATTTGCTATAATTCGAGAGTGTAACGTGTCATTTTATATGATTCAGAGTGCAGATTATGTCAATAGATTGAGACGTTAAAAACTGCATGTGTAAAGGATGGTTGAACGCAAAGGATTCAACCAAAAGAAAGAAATAATCACAAAATGTCACTCAATTAAGGGTGGTAATATCACTTAACCACACTAATTCCCAATATCTTTTCAACCAAATCATACTTAGATTGATAGGGTCAGGAATTGATCACTCAACTCCTAAGCAATATGCATATAATTTGTAAAATACATATCTAAAACACACAATTCTCAAGTTTCTGTCATTTCTGAGTGATAATTTATATAGCAAATATAACGTATGAACGGTGCAAGCACTACAAGAAAAACGACCTTTTGTGGTTAATTTATTGCAGTGAAAATAGTATTCGCAATTAAAATTAGTTGTAAATATTATTTTTGCCACAATAAATTAATCACAAAAAATCGCTTTTCTTATAGTGAAGCTATTAATAAATGGTAGGAAAAAACAAGAAGGGTACAACGATTGCCAACAACGTTCAATAAATTAATAAATTAATATGAGTAAAAGGATATTTCTCATCCATATAGCCTCCACATAAGGACAAAGGTTTCCATAATTTTCATCGTCTTCCTCAAAGTCATAAGCTTCCACAGCTACGAGCTTATGTATTGAATTTCAAACGCGCTGGCTAGTGGCTCCACAGCTTGCGGGTGAACGCTGATTAAGAAAAATGATAATGGTAGTTATGAGTATATAAATATTGTATAATTATTTTTAAAAAATAAATAAATATAAAATTTATATAAAAGTAAATTAAATTTTTAATAATAGACAATACTCTACTTTAAAATAGTTATACGGTATTTGTGTATTCCATAACTATATGTAATATTATTTGCAGGTAAATGTTGATTAATTTTTTGAAATTCTTGAAAATGTGTGAAATTCTTGGAAATTTATCAGGAAAATTATTTCAATTTTTATAGCCTAATTATCTTTTTAATACTTGAGAAACATAAAATATTTCTCATTATTCTATATGGAATTTCTAAAAACTGAGTTTCCAAACCATGTTACTTATAAAATACTTTCATATATATATATATATATATATATATATATATATATATATATACATACATACTACCAAAAGTCTTTCTAAAACCTTATCTACATATATTTAAAAAAAAAAAAAATAGATTGGCACGCGCCGGAGGCGTAGCCTAGGATTTGGAACAAAAAGGTTTGAGCAAGGAACATGGGGGGAATCATATAGGGATATATGTGGATGTCAACGCTGGCGAATTGTATCCTTCATCATGAACAAGAAAGCTCCATCCCATGAATGTTAGCAACTTGGCATTCCCCACACCCATTGACATGACATGACACCACTCTTCCCTTTTTTTTTTTTTTTTTTGAGATTTTGAGATAATTGATATCAGTATATACTATTTTGCATTTTGATTACTTTTTGTTTTTGTACCTAAAGTGGGTTATAAACGAAACTACATAGAAGAGAGGGCAATTACAAATGTATATGGATAGAGAAAATAAAATTATTTACAAATCTCATTTTTTTAGCCACATGATATGAAAGCCTTCCGCAGCAAGTAATATGGTAACCATTTATCTGTGTAAAAAATCGCTTTAAATGGCCTCCATTTGTGTGAAATGGGTGAGAGCTAAATCATTAACCCCAGATCTCTCTTTGTTTTATTTTTCATATGTTTTAATTGCTGGTTTGTGATGATTGTTAAGGATTCTTACTCTATTAAATCTTATGTCCTATAACCGTTTATTTTATCTATAAAATGCTTGTTTTAAATATCTTTAAAAAAAAAAAGTATTGTAGTAGCATATGTAGCGAAACTCGCTAGTATAAACCCACAAGATGAGAAGAGGATCTAATATTTTTCTTTCACCATAAGTATTATGTACCATAAATTGACAAATAAACACACTCTTGTTCATTGTTTATTGAAATGACTTAAAACTTCTGTAGTTTTATGCACAAAGTGTACAAGGTACGGTAACTATTTAATTGCTTCTCCCCTGTAATATTCTATCCTTTGATAAACCATAATCTAAATAGATTCACACAACACAAGAATCGTTTCCCATGTCGTTTTGTACTATATATGGCATTGCGTCCTCCATGCGCGCTGGACCCAACATCTTATCTCTCCCAATCTCCCTCTCTCTCTCTCTCTCTGCTGAATAATTTTCATTTTTATTACTCAATTCTCCTTTCTTAATTTATATCCTCGTCAAGTGGGTCACTTGCACTGCAACTCTGAAGTCTGAACTCACTTCCAAAAGACACCCACTCTCTCTCATCTCTCTCTCTCTCTCCATGGCTACCTCTGGATTGTGCTCAGAAGCGTATAACCTCTCTTCCAGCAGCAGTGGAAGAAGAAGCAGTTGTTGCGCGTCGCCCGAGTTCGAGTTCTGGATGGTCCGTAATCCGTCTTTCCCACAACCCAATCTCCTCTCCGCAGACGAGCTTTTCGTCGAAGGTGTTCTTCTGCCTCTCCACCTTCTACCCCACCACCACCAACCCGACCCAACACCAGAACCCGACCCAGAACCTCCCAACTCTAACCCCACTGTTACAGACCCAGAGCCAGCACGACCCGAGTGTCCACCCGCTTTAATCACCGAGTCGACCTCAGTGTTGTCCTCTTCGAAGCGGTGGATAGATATTTTCAAGAAGAGCAGCGCGAAGAACCCAGAAGGGAAAGAGAAAGAAAAGGAGAAAGACAAAAAGAAGCCCGAGAAAGAAAGAAAGGGTGGAAGCGGAGCCAGCTCGGCGGAGTTGAACATCAACATCAATATCTGGCCATTTTCGCGGAGCAGATCAGCCGGAAATGCAGGGACCCGACCCAAGTCTGTACCCGGGGCTCCAGGAACCCGGAAGGTGAACAGCGCGCCGTGCTCACGTAGCAACTCCGCTGGCGAGTCCAAGTCAAAGAAGTGGCCGAGCAGCCCGGGCCGTGCGGGTGTCCATCTGGGTCGTAGCAGCCCGGTTTGGCAGGTTCGCCGGGGAGGAGGCTCGGGCATGAAAAGCTCCGAGCCCATGGCTCGCGGTGCGGAGAGAGCAGCTAAGAAAGACGCACCGGAGACTCGCCGGAGGAGAACAGCCGCCAACAGCGGAGCTACCGGGCCGAAAGCAACAGTCTTGAACCTAAACGTCCCGATGTGCATTGGATATAGACACCACTTGAGCTGTAAAAGCGACGAGAATAGCGCAGTCGGTGGCGGTGGCGGCAACAATATCCGCCGAATTATTAGCAACGGTGGCAACGATGGTGGAAGGAGTGGTAGCGCCGGAAACGGTGGAAATCTTTTTAGCCTGCGAAGTCTTTTCACCAAGAAGGTGTACTGAATTCGAAGTAATTAAACAACAAAGCTCCCTCAATATTAATTTCTTTGAGACTTGAGAGATTAAAGTCACTTTCTTGCTGATTTATTTCTTATAAATTGCATGTTTTTTTTTTAATGCTTTTTCTATTGTAAACAGAGATTTAGTTTGTTAATTTCATGTGTAAATTATCTAGAAAAAAAAAAGGCACCCTTTCTAACTTTTTTGCAGATCGAGTTGGACACATTTGCATTATGGGCAATTAACCAGCAGAGTCTTTGAAAAGGGCGAAAAAAAGATTAAAAAAAAAGGAAAAGTGGCCCAACTTTCTCTTCACCTTCAAGTGTGTCTTGCTTGTTCTGCTACCATCTCTTCTTGTTTTCAACAAACAAAACATGTTTAATTATAAATGTTTAAGGTTGTTAATTTTCTTTTAAGTAAAGAAGATACCCTCGTTTTCTGAAAACGACAGGCAAAAAAAAAAAAAAGGAAAAAAATCGTACTATTTTGTTGAGTTTAACATACCATCGTGTACTTAAAAAAGAGGAGTTTACTGCATAACCAGTGACTGTCTTACCAGAGAAAATATCAATTTGTAATGATGGTTCCATCCTGTTTCCGAGGATGATGTGTAGTATTGTTAGGTCTGGTTTGAGAATAAATGTTTTGTTAAAAATTAAATAAAATATAATTATAATATAATTTTTATTTTAAAATATAAGAAATTAAATTATTTATTATATTTTATATAAAAATTTAAAAAAATTATAATGATTAAATGAGATGAGATAGTTTTGATATTTAGCCCTTATTTAGCATTAACAAGTTAATAACACTAGCCTATGCGGATTTAGAAATAAATAAAATGTAGTTTAAATAGTTAAATGAAATGAAATGGTTTTAAATAAAATATTATTATTTTAAAATTTGGTTGAATTATTTATAATATTTTATTTATAGAAATTTAAAAAAAGTATAATGATGAAATGATATAAAACCTTTTTACTAACTAAACAAGACCTTAATATATGATGTATGTTGCATAAGTAATATTAGATAGACATAAATTATAATGTTGGTGGCATCATAAATTAGCAATTTTTGTGAGGATCTAAGAATTTGACATTGAGGCTTTGTTTGGATGTTAAGTTGAATTGAGATAGATTGAATTTTTTATAAATAATAGTGAGTTGAGATGGTGGAGTGAGTTTTGTATGACCCACCTAAAATAAGTTTATATGTGTTTGAATGTTAAGATGGGTTTAGATATGTTTATGAAAAGTTGAAAAAAGTTACGAGTCCCGCATGTAAAAATGTGTTAAATTAAAAAAAGTTGTAAATCTCACGTATAAATAGGTTTTGAATTGAGATGAATTTAGTACATGTTTGGGATTGTGATGGAAAATATAACTTATAACTTTAGGAATTATAACTTATAATTTAAGTAATAAGTTCTATTATTAAAAAATTATTAACTAGTTGGTAATTATATGTTTAAAACACTTTCAAACATGTTATATTTGTTTGGAAACAAATTAAAAAAATACTTTCTGAGGTAAAAATGACGATTATTTGAATTTTTAAATATTGTTATCATATCCTTGAAAGTTTGAAAATTGTAATTATCTTAAAGTTGTATATGAATATTTTCGTCCATTAACAGTCTTTTTGAAATTCGAATTACGTTTCGCATTATCAAAAAAAGTACGTTCGAGAAAAGCATCAAAATAATGATTTTCCTCAAACGTATATTTTAGCTTATTTGAAATTAAAAGTATTTTAATATATAACACCCAAACGACTTAATTTTTTCAGTAAAGAGCTTTTAAGAATATTTAAACACTTTTTAAGACTCCTAACGCAACTCCAAACAGGTCCTTAATAATTTGAAAGCTGAATGTTTAAATATTAAACTCAATTTAACATTAAATTGAATTGAATTTATTAGATTAAACAAATCGAGTCACGCTAAATTTGACACCATTTAAACTTAATATACGATATTTAGAACTAACAATTTTTGTCATAACCCATAAATCTGAAAGAAAAACGAAATTAACGAATTAGGTTGATGAATGTAGCTCATCTCAGCAAATGCGAATGCCAGCCCTAATAATACTTCAATCTCTCCCCGAAAGGCAATTTGTTGCCATGAGTTGAATGAACTGCAGCTTTTAACTCATCCATGGCTGCTTTGATAAGGCCGAACGAATAGAGGATTCAAACACTCCCTATGGATGCTCTTTTAATATATTTTTCTTTAAAATATAAAGAAATTCTCTCGAAAGTATCATTCAATAGATCTTATATTCCATCCTTCATTTTACATTCTGATACAGGAACCGCTAGATGTGAAGGGAGCTGTTCATCATTGTAAATATTTTAAATTGGTTTCTCTCTTCTGCTGTTAATGTTTTCCATTTCTTCAAAAGTTATTTATTTTCATTTCAAACCCTCTCTCTCTTCACATGCTTTCTTCTTTGCTAGGTGCCAAAGACAAAATTTGAAACTGAATTAATCTCTTCTTTTCATTATATAATATCTTATTTTTATTTTTTGAATTAATTTACATTTTGGTTTAGTTTATAAATTTGAATTAATTTAAAATAGAACATAATTATATGACATTATATATGGAAAGATATTACAAATATCAAAAAATTTGTAGATATCATTAATAGTTAGAGAAAATATTTGAAATGAATAAAAAATATTAAAATGTATAATATTTAAATGATATAAAGAAAAAAATAGATAGATTAATGTATAGTATATTGTAAAAATTATTATGCAACATAAAAAAATAAATTTTAATAATATATTTTAAAGAAATGAATGAATAATCCATTAGGAGTGCTTTTACATATTAATAATATTATGAGAGATCTTAAAACAATAAAAACCCATTAAGGTTTGGTTTGGCACCATAAAATTTCCATCTCAAATTGAAAATTTTCTTCTTATCATTACAATTTTCTTAAATTTTCATATAAAATATAATAAATAATTTAACTTTTTCTTACTTTTTTCTAATCCTAAAATAATAATAATATTTTATCTTAAAATTTAAAATTCTCATTTCACTTACAAAACCGAACCTAAAAAATAAGGTTGTTGTCTGGTGATGTGATGGAAGGGTGTTTCTTAGTGAATCATGGGCTTCAGTGGGCTCATTAATTGCTCATTGGGCTGCTGGAAATTATTCGATTCGTTTGGAAATGGGCCTGTTCCCATAATTGATATTTTTCAATGATCCATCCATCTAATAGACAGCAATGAGAAAGATAATTCCTTTCTGTAAATGCCTTCCGGCTTCCAGAAAATGGAATCGATCAAATTTATATTTAACATTAATCTAATAATAAAAATAATAAAGAAAAGATTTTATTTATAAATTAGTTTATAAAAACATATCTTTCGTGCCATTGATACGATAAAATTTAATTTTAAGAGAGATTTAAAATTTAAATTAGCAGTCTTACATTACATTTCTGTTGAATAGAAAAAAATAAAAATAAAAAGATAAATACACGTAAGTGTGTAATGCAGAAGAAATGTTGTTAAAAGGCATGGAGGGTGTGCACACAACACTAATAGAATTGTGAACACGGCTTACACCTCGTGTTCACCGACTGACTCTCCCAGCGGTGCCTCCCGCGCCACGATCACGCGCTCATAAACAGGGTGCGCGCACAGACGGAGAGAGAGAGAGAGAGAGATTACCAGAACTCATAAGCATCCATGGCGGTTTTGGGTCGTCTTGTGAGAACGGCTCAGGCATGGCGTGCTGTCTCCTCACTGAAAAACGTAACCCATCCACGTCCTTGTTCGCCTGTCTTTCCTGGCCGCTTTTACCACCGTACGCTTCCGTCCCTCTTCACCTCGATCATTTTTGTTGGTTTTTTATTATTTATGTTTATAATTTTCGTTATCCCTGTGATTTTAACGCCTATTTCGTGTTTGAAATTGTATATAAAAAATTGCATCTTTTTTATTTTTTTGTTTCGAATTAATTATGCAAGAAACCAATTGTGCCACTTGACTCTGTCACACTCACACTAGTAGATTACACTGAGTTTCTACTAGATATGGTGGTTTTGCGTATTTTTATACACATGGAAATGTTTTAGGTTCAGTTTAAACTAATGTTCAGATTTTTTCACATTGTCTTAATTCTCTCTGCTTTTATTGAATAAGATGCTGATTATTGTTATATAATAGTTAATTTTATAATTGGTAGCGAAATATGTAGGGTCTGCTGAGCACCAGAGTCATTCTAATGCATCTGAAGTTCTACCACACAGATCGGCACCTGATGCTTGGAGACCGTATTCTATATTTCCAGCCATTTTGGCTGGTTTGTTTGGAGTTGGAGTGCTAGACATGGCTTACTCAGATGGTGATGAGGTTTGTGTCAATTAATTTCTTTTCATGTGTTTTCTTTGTTGGTAATAAGACATCAACAGCAAAAATGTTCCCTCAATCTATCATTTTCATTTAAAAAAGAAAAAAACAACTAGTGCTGCACGAATTCCTCATTTGTATGTGTGTGTTTTTGCGTGGGTTTCTTGACACTTGTGCACTCCGCGAGTACTTTCTATGTTGAAGCTGCATTCTTTGAATTGATTTACTGTGAACTTAGCTGTCTCCAGGTTCCTGCCAAACCTCCTTTGCCATCAGAGTCTTCTCCAGGGCATGTGGACTTGGAGGAAATTGCCAAGAGAGAAAGACAGCGGATTGAAGAGTTGCTTAGAAGTAAAGGAATGCAACATGGTTATTATCCCCGCTTTACTGTTGCTGTTAAGGGCCAACAGGTTGTTGCATTTACTCCTTTAGAATATTAGGGCTTTAAGTGTGGATTATCTAACGCTGTCTGTTTAATACTACTTGTATACTCATTTAGCTGTAGGCTTTTGTCTTTCTTTAATCTTGGGGAACATAAAATATTACTAATGTCGAAGGAAAAACTTAGTTAAAAAATGAATTCTTCTAGTCCCACTATATCATGAGATGCTAAATTCTTATCTTGGAGTCATATCATGGCAAAGCCATCTTAAATTGCTTCTCTAAGGTTACTTATAAAAAAAATATTGCTTCTCTTAGATGACCACTTACTTTGAGATAATCTCTTATCCCTTCAACTGTGTATCTATTTAATTGTTGGAAGCGAAATCTTTGGTAAAATTTATATATGTTGAAATACATTCTCTTTAATTGCAAAGTAAGTCTTGACATGGTTTCTTTTCAAGTAAAATAGCAGCAAAAGCTTTTGGCAGATTTTATGAGTTTGATATAGATTTTTCTTCAATTTTAACTTAAGTTTAAATGACAGAAATCATCTATGAGAGAGGTTTTCTCCTTTTTTGTAAAATCCATAATATGGAAGTATTTCAAGATATATTTAACATAAGCATATGTTGCATTATAGGTCACCATCAAATTCCAAGTCCCTCCTTCTTGTGAAGTTACACAAATGATTGCAAACCTTGTTTCACATCTTGGAGTGAGAGTTGAAGACCGTGGTGGTGGTTCAGATATGTCATTGCGTGTTTGGGACAGGTTGAGTTAGCATTAAGTGTCCTTCAGTTTTCTTTTTGCCCTTATTAATTGTGAGCTTTGGCCTTATGTCACAGTCAATTAAATGATTGTATCTGTGTTTAAGTCATGGGCATCAGTTGAAGTGTATTAAATAATGCTTTCTGGTGACTGATTTATTGCAGTGCAGTTGCTTGGCAACTAACACTTACTCGTCCAGAGAAAAAGATGGAAATTAAAGGGAATGTGGGGGATTCGAAAGATATAAATTCACATGATGGAGATCTATGCATCCTCATATTTCATTCGCTCATTAGCTCAGAAAAAGCTGTTAGTACTCATCTTTCTAGCTGATGAAACCATTATTCTACAACATTTCTATCTCTGATTGCTAGCGTTTCTTATATATCGCAAATAAATAAAAAAGTCAATTATGAGAAATTGTTTTTTGATAAGTGGTTAGCATAACTTGCAGGAAATTGAATTTATGAAGCAGGGGAGCTTGAGCCCCAAAGAGCTTGACGCTTTCGTGTCTGTTTTAGAATTAGCTGGTGGAAAGTTGAAACAAAACAAGACCTTAGAAAGAAAACCCAGGGAAGGTAATGCAGTGGTGCCGTCTGCAGAAAAATCAGTTGCTAGTCTTGAGTCCATGGGAGTTAGAATATATGGACTCAATGAAGCCCGTGGTTACTCCTCAAACTGTGAGATATCATGGGACTCTATTGCTGGATATGATCAGCAAAAACGGTATGTGAGGACTTGGGTGTGTTGCATTCATTATTTTTACTTTTTTATTCAAATTTTGTACCCTATTCTGTTTGTAACAGGCAATGAAAACTTGAAGCATTATAATCATAATGATGTAGGATCTCATGGCCTATGTTTAAGAATATGCAACCAGTAACAAAAATATTCAGTTATTTGCTTTTTTAAGAATTATTTTTCTTCTAACAATTTGAAGCAGATTATGGCTGCTGATTCACTTAATGAATTATATAGATAGCAATGTTTTGGAGTGGCATATCTTGGTATTCCATGTGGGGCAGGTTGATTACATCTCTACATGCATTAAAAGGACTGGGTGTAGCCACCTATCAAAAAAAAAAAAAAAAAAAAGGACTGGGTGTAGCCTGTACTACCAGCCAGTAAAAAACTAAATCAACTAAGGGTCTGTTTTAGTTTGATAATATCCATGTTCTCCTGATCTCAACCAAAGAGTGCATGTGTGGTCAATATGTTGATTGAATTTATTTGTGCATGTATTCTTTGCTGTGTATTCTATCCTGTTCACATGTTTACACAGTACATCTCTTATTTTTGTTTGTTACATTTGTTTGCGGTTTAGATGCATCCATGTTTCTCTGTATGCAAGTGATGATGTATCCCTATCTTTGATTGTTGCTTGTCTAGAGATATAGAGGATACAATACTGTTGGCTCTGCATAGTCCTGATGTATATGATGATATTGCTCGCGGGACCCGGCGCAAGTTCGAGTCAAACAGGCCTAGAGCGGTGCTCTTTGAAGGTCCCCCAGGTATGCCCTTTTATCCAGAAAAGGCTGGTGGTTTGAAATGATCTACTTGTATATATACAGAATTCTTTTCCCCTCCTGATCAGTTTTATAATATGTTATGGCAAGTCTTTTGTAGATGCATATAAACTAAAATGAGCTAGGCACAAAGGCTTCCAAATTAATTTCATGGGAAATAGAATTTTTTTTTTTTTTATTGGCGCCACGTGTCCAGGAACAAAGTCCCGACTAATCCTAGGGGGGGCACAAGCTCTCGGCAAGGAGTCTCCCACAAGTGCACCTCGGGTAATTCAAAGAGAAAATCCTTCAGTCCGATGGTCCCTAGAGATTGTTTACACCCAAGGAGATTTAAACCTTAGACCTACGGGGAGCATTCCCCCAAGCTCAAGGCCAGCTTCATGAAAAAGAGAAATAAAGGAATAAGCTTTTTAATTGGACCTGTGGATATGAAAAAAAAATATTGGTTAAATTGGACAAAAGCAAGCTTCTCAACTTATTTTTTTCTTCTCCTTTTATTTTCCCGGGGACAAATTATTAAAACACCAGTTGCTACATAGGATTTTGATGCACATGTCAGCATATCCTTTTCAAATACATTGAATTTGAAATGATTCTGCTTCTTCATGTGGGACTTAGGGACTCTCCCACTTTTTTAACTTTATAAAACTCTACACCGCATTTTTTGGACTATTTTGCTTACTTTTTAAATTTGAAAATGAGAACTGTATTGACATGACTTTTTTCTCATCGCAACGTTGAGATTAGATGTCAGCAAGCTTACTGGTACTGCATGTTCAATTTCAGGTACAGGGAAGACATCTTGCGCACGTGTTATTGCTAATCAAGCGGTAAGCTTTTTTTTTGGTCAGGGGAGGGAGGATGATTGTACAAGTGCCGTTAATCATTTGCCTAGGTGGTAGGTAATTTTTAACACTTGCAAATGTGGCCTGCATGGGCATGTGAGTCAAATGCCTGCTGCTTTAAGCTAGAGCATATTGACAAATTGTCTAGATATGGATGCACATGAAATCAAATCACAAGCTTTGAAAGAGTTCCCATAGAATGGTTTAAGATTTTGATTGGTCACGGCAAAAGCTGAATCACTTTGTTTTCCATGTCTTCATACTTCAATTTTGACAAACTGAGAATGAGCATGTAGCCGCCTTTTGCAGGGTGTCCCTTTGCTATATGTGCCACTGGAGGTTGTCATGTCAAAGTACTACGGTGAAAGCGAACGCTTGTTAGGAAAAGTGTTTTCGCTTGCCAATGAGCTCCCTAATGGTGCTATCATTTTTCTTGATGAGGTAACTGAAGCTTTTGTTGCTTAACAATAAATTTCTATATATTTGTGCAACAGATTATAGTATTCTCTGTCTATCATTTTTGCTTGTTCTTTTTTATTGGGTGCACCTATTTGTTTTATTGTCTGGTTGTTTATTTAGTGTTTAATTTTTTAGTAACCTAGCGTTTCTATTGCAGATCGATTCTTTTGCTGTAGCTCGTGATAATGAAATGCATGAAGCTACACGCAGAATCCTATCGGTGTTGTTGCGACAGGTGAATCTGGTTTTTCCATTTCTTTATGGCTTACACAGATACTTACGGACCATGTGGCATGTCTTTCTAACATTAAAAGTCATTTCTAGAAGACTATAAAGAAAGGGTTTGCTCGGATGGATATCCTTGTCATGTGTTTATGTTTACATATTGTGTTGCTAAACTTCTTGGATGTTACACAGCTATTGCCATGCCTTTGATATATTATATATGTCTTTCCATGCAGATTGATGGATTTGAACAGGATAAGAAAGTGGTTGTTATTGCGGCAACAAATCGAAAGCAAGACCTCGATCCTGCTTTAATTAGGTTAGTTGGTGCACATTTTCCCCTGTAGTTGACAAGTGTACTGAGATCTGTCTAGAATATGTTTTAACTTTTGTTTTATCTATATTATTTCAGTCGCTTTGATTCAATGATTACTTTTGGCTTACCTGATCGGCAAAATCGTCAGGAAATAGCTGCTCAGTATGCAAAGCACCTAACAAAAAGTGAATTAGAAGAATTTGCTGCAGTGACAGAAGAGTAAGTTTGACTTGTTTCCATGTGATCCGTTAAACTTTTGGAATTCTTCTAGTTTAGTTCGATTAGGTTTAATAAAGCCTTAAATTCAACTTGCCAACTATCTGCTTGGTACTATTTGTTTTTTCTTTTTTAAAGTTTCACCTGATTAATCTGCCTAGAAGAGAATTATACCATATATTTTATTTTTATTATTCTAGCATTAAAATGGATGGAAAATAGTTTACGTGCTGTGGATCTGATGCACTTAAAATGTCACCCTGAAAGTGCATTCCCTTTTTCCAAGCCTTCTTCCCTCCGGAGCAGTATTTTGATAATTTAAAATCCTTAAAATACAGATTCTTGCATGTCACATCGAATTGCAAAAGGATTATACTTTAGGAAAGTTTAGTATAATTTTTTCTTGTTTCTTTTATATAGAAAGAATCGCTCCTTAAATTGAAATTGACCAGTATGTGCCCTTTGTTCCTCAACTTGGCAAAACCATGGGATTGGCTGCTGTATGCCATTCCGTGTGCGTGCATTATTGTTAATTTTCTTGTCACTTTTTTATCTGGCCCCTGCCATTTCAGAATGTCTGGAAGGGATATTAGAGATGTATGTCAACAAGCCGAGAGGTCGCGGGCATCAAAGGTAACAATTGTGCTCTTTATTTTATGATCTTTCCAAAAGAAATCAGACCCTCTTTTTTCTCATTCTTTTATCCAATCCCCATGGCATTGTTGGCAATCCATCCCATCATGATTTCTGATAGATCATTCGAGGACAAGCATGTAAAGATGGAGAAAAAGAAGGGTCTCTTCCACCTTTGCAAGAATACATAGAGAGTGCCATGACTCGGCGGAAGGCTTTACTGAGCATTATTGCGGAACAAAAGATCCAAAACTCTAATCCTCTCAAAAAGAACCCTCAGCTGGATTTTATGTCGATGAAAGTGATGGATTGATGTTTGGGTGATGGAGACAGGTTACATGGATAGCTTTGATATTTATTTTTGGAGAATTTTTGTATTTTATTGTATTTCATATTTTGTAGGTGCATACGATTACATATGATTGAACATAGAGCAACTCCGACTTGTTTTCTTATTATATAAAGCCCACAGAGAGAGAGAGAGAGCGCCTTACATAACATTACCCATGCCATAAATGAGAACGGCAAACTCCCTTTGATGTCAATGGTCTTGGTATTTGTGCCTTTTCTTATGAAGATGTTAGACTAGAGAATACTCTTACATTACACAATACTATTTTTCATCTGAAATAATATTTTTAATCACATTTTCGAATGTGACAATGACTAAGGGTAACAATATTTATAATATTTCTTTCTTATATCCCTAACTTTCGTTTAACATAAGAATCAAGTCAATTCAACATATTTATAATTTTATACCTTTCATAAAGCCATAGAGACTAATCTCGATGCCTTTATGCTTTCGACTCGAACTTGGTTGAAATGATTCGTCTACAATTGATGTGTGGGCCATCAAGGCAACTGACTAAGGCCCCTCAAACAGTAAGGCCCAAAACAAAAATATAATGATTAATGTCCAAGTATATTTTGGAAAAAAAAATTGTAAAATAAGGTCTAAAAATAGGAAAAAAGCCCATAATTAAAATATATATACATCCTTTCAAAAGGTATTAAATGATATCATATTGAAATTTAAAAGGCCTCATTTTAACCTTTTTACATGACCTCTTTTTGAAGTAATTGTTGGGATCACTTCCTCTTAATATATTTCTCTTTTTTAATAAATTTATTTTACCCTTTTAAAATAAAAAAAAAGACAGCTTTTCGTGCATAAGTAGTTATTCTTTTTATCCAAAAAAAAAAAAAAAACAAGGGAATAAGAAGAAAATGTTAACAAAGGCAAAGCACAAATGTTTGCCAAAAATTCGTTGAACTCGTATGAAGGCAAAGCTAGCTAATTCATTGGTTCACTCGGAGTCGGAACAGCTTGAGTTATTTAAAGATACAAAACCAAAGCTCTTAAGCAAATTCGAAGCTCCTCCATCCCCTCTCACGTCTCTCTCAGAATCGTAGAACTCAATGGCATCAAGGGACAAGAAACCTCCCAAGCCCTCCAGCAGCAGAGCCGGTGGCATACGCACGCTCTCAGATCTGAACCGGCCGTCCGCTGACTCGGACAGCGACTCGGATGGCCCTCAGGAGTATTATACTGGTGGCGAGAAGAGGTCTTTCATCTAAACCCTAGCTTTCATACCCTATAAATCGAGTTTTCATCTCCATTGATTGAAAATCGTACTTCCAGTTCTTTTGTTTGCATTAGATCTTTGATTAGCATATTCGAATAATTATGCTTTAACGAGCTTGATGTTCAAAATGTTCTAATGGCCTATTTGGTGGCCCGGGATATTTTGATTTTTAAGATAATATTGATGCAATGAAGGTAAGTGATACATATCGCTTAATTTTCAAATGAAACAATAAGAAAGTGATGATTGTTTGAATTCGAGCTGTCATTGGGAACTAATATGTGTAATTATTAAAGTTCATTAAGGGCTCCATTTCCATGATTGGCTCAACTTAGAGATGTGTGTTTGTCATCATTTTAATAGTGTTGGATTTTCTAGGTTTTTGTACTGATTTATTGAAAGATCCGTGTATGGAGCTGTATCACAGTATAGAAATGCTTCGTGTACTGCTAACATCTGGAATATTAATAATTGCAGTGGGATGCTTGTCCAAGATCCCTCGAAGGTTAATGATGTGGATGCCATCTTTAATCAAGCTAGACAATTGGGAGCAGTTGAAGGGCCCATTGAACAACTTCGTCCTTCTTCAAGCTCAAGCAACTTTACAGGAACTGGTAGATTACTTTCAGGGGAAACTGCACAAGCTGCTCCTCGGCAGCCTGAGAGCGTTGTTCACAACATTGTTTTCTGGAGTAATGGTTTCACTGTAAATGATGGTCCTTTGAGGAGGTTGGACGATCCTGAAAATGCATCTTTCTTAGAGGTAACAGTCACCATGGTTTTGAATTCTTTGAAAAACAAAAGAATAAGAAGAATCAGAAACAGAATATTGCCCCCACGGGTTTCTGCTAGAGTCAAATGGATTCTGTTTATTTTTTCAGCGTTTGTTAGTTGCAAAAAAAAGAAAAAAACTTGTGTTGCAGGCTTAAATTTGGCATGCAGTCTTATCTTTCCCTGTTCGTACTGAGTTAATATGAATGAATTTGGTAGTGATCCTGCAGATTGACGTTTAATACTTGACTTTATGTTGTTGCTTGTTTCTGTTCACTGGGTAACCCCGGCATGAGCTGGTTTCTCCCACTCTTCTACAAATTTTTATTAGTGGTCAAGCGGTAGTTTTGATTCTGTTATATCTCTATGCAGAGTATCAGAAACTCTGAATGCCCTAAAGAGCTTGAACCTGCAGTTAGGAAGTCCTCGGTTCATGTTAATCTGATAAGGAGAAATGAGAACTTCCCTGTGAGTACTGTTCATCTCATTTGTTGCTTTGCTTTCTCTGTCATGATATGAGACCAGAGTCCAATTACGTGGTCTTACCTGGTAGAATTTTATAGCTAATCACTCAATGATTGTTGAAGCGTACAACTGGTCAGTGTATTTCAAAAATGGAGTCTTAAAGTATCTGTTAATGCATCTATATGCTCTCATGCTCTCATGCTCTCAAGTGCGATAAAATGTCATTGACTCTAGGGTCCAGTGCAGGATATGAAATATTATAGAATAATCACTCGATAATTGAAGTGTACCCCTGGTCAGTGTATTACAATAATGAAGTTGTAATGCATCTGTTAATGCATCCATTTGCTTTCAAGTGCATGTCTTGATATTTTATTTCATGCAGGAACCAGAAAGGCGCCATGTTCCATTTCAGGGTGTGGGGAGAACTCTAGGTGGCGGCTCTGCTCCAGTGACACCTGAGCCTACTGTTGCTTCCACCACACTCAACTCTGCTCCAACACCTTCCACAGGCCTGGTTGTGGATGAAGCATTACCATCAACCTCCATTCAGCTTAGATTGGCTGATGGGACTCGTTTGGTAGCACATTTTAATTACCACCATACAATCAATGACATTCGCACCTTCATTGATGCATCTAGGCCTGGAGGTACAAGGAATTATCATCTTCAGATGATGGGATTCCCTCCCAAGCTTCTTGTTGATTCAACTCAGACAATTGAGCAGGCAAATCTCGCTAACTCAGTTGTTATCCAGAAATTCTAGCTGGCTTCACTCAGATCTCTGCTCTCTGGTCATTACATTATAGGTGTTTGAGAATTGAACCAGTTCCATCAACTTAAGACCCGAGTGTGTATTGGAAAGTCGAGGAATTGCTTGAAATCTCCTATTTGATCGTTTCTGTTGAAAATTAGAAATGAAATTATGATTCGTATTTCTTGAAATTCATCGAGCCTTTTTTGTGGCCTTATTTTATTAGTTAATTAGTTTAGTCTTGATGCTTTGTAGGACCTATTGTGATAATGGAATTGTAGCGCTTTCCCTCCCATCTTTGTAGCAAGAATGCTTATGAGCAGAACAGTTTATCTTGATAAATAAAATTTAAATATACATTTTAAAAAAAACTTATGAGCTTTTGAGATCCAGCGTTCTATTCATGTGCTCTTGCTAGTGTGAACGAGACTTCTGTTGGGTCTAGACAAATACCTTTTATAATTTATACAATAAATATTGTGCATAGAAATATATTTAGAAAGGGTATTGGAGTTAAAAATGTAGTCGGGAGGTGTAGGATGTTTCCTATTAAAGATTAGGAAAGGACTGTTGTAAGACTGTTTTTTATGCAATCCAATCAGGAAACTGCATTTGAAGAGTTTGATACAATTTCCTACGTCCTTATCCTTCATGTGCTCATAAGGGAAAGTAAGGACAGTTTTTCACTTTGGACAAGAGATATGACAAGGACTAACTATTAGAGGAGAGCAAAACCATCGAACTACCATTGCCCCTCAGACCTCTATATACTGGCATGTGAAGCCACATGCACACGTCGAAATTGTAATCTGATGGTGGCAAGTGATGGATCGACACTATTAGAGGTTTGTATAAAAATGTCTGGTCAAAAGAGGATGGAAAATCATGGTTTAAAGGTGGTGCATGGCAGCCATGCTCGATTTGATGGTGAGTGGCTGCCACACGCTGGTATTTTGTGGCGGCTGATGGTTGAAGATGGTAAAGAAAAGGGACAACAATTCTTTTTTTTTTTTTTTTTTTTTTTTTAATTTTTATGTATAGAAAGCATGTAGTACTTAAGAGAAATTAACAAGAGAAGGGGGGAATGGAAATAAGCCAGGGGAAACGGTCGGTTCTAGATAGGGAGTGGCCGAGAGGAGTTTCTTCCTACACTATTAACACACAACCCTTCCAAAATTGATATCAGATATGGGGTCTGGCTGTTGGCAGCAGTAGATATGCAAACGCCCAGCAATTCAGTTCTCCACGGAGTTCGAGTTTTGGCTAGACATCAATTCAGCTCTACACCTTGAAAGTCCCGAGCCCAACAATGCTTTTCTGCATTAACCCATGCATCACTCACTGGGCTGTGCCAATTAGTTGCTTTATTTTTGGTTTTGTTTAAAATGCCACACTTTTTGCAAAACAGTGATTAGAGACACCATAATTGTCTGGAGGATGCTCTTGTGTAACATCATTTGCTTGACTTTTGAAACTCTCCTTTGTAACTATCGTGGAACGTGCGGTAATTGCTAATGAATTATACGAAATGATCAAAGAAGAGAAAAATAAATATCGATACAGAGATTTACCGTGGTTCGGCAATGTGCTTACATCCACAAGGAGCGAGCGGCATGAAATTCATTATCAGTCAATTAGGGTTACATAATGTATATTTATACTAACTCAAGACGTACGGACGTATTTAAGAACAACGTATAAGCCATATACTTCAACAGTAACTAACCATCTCGTTCTTGTTCTATAGAAAATGAAAACTTTTTCACCCTCTCTCCCCTATTTTCTTCCCCATCTAAAGACAACTACTGAAACTACAGAAAATTAATATGCAATTTCAAGTGTGGATTAATGTGATGTTGAAACTCAAAGGTGCACAAAAATGGTCATGCTCATGCTCGCATGGCTCCATGTTTTCGTTGATTGGAAAGGTAGGAGCCAGGAGGGCTGGGAAGCTGGGAACCAGATAGGGACTGGAGGCATCTCACTCGACCGAATAGTTTAGCTCCATTCATAGTGGCATCGATTAGACAATAAAAAGAGAGATACCATTGTCGGCCAAAAGAAGTATTTAATGCTACCATGCTTGAAGATTAGGGTTTGATTGACTGTGGGGTCCTTTTAAGTTTATAAAGGGAGTCATTGTTAATGTCTTGACACAAGATCCCATAGGCCAAGTTTTAGAACAAACAATAAGGTGTATTACGTTTGAAAATAAACCTTTCCTTTTATGCAAAGTTGTGAATCGAAGAGCATTATTGAGAGACATCATTAATGTGATTGGCACCCACTGTCCAAGTAGTGTCATCCCATCCAAAGTTCCTCAAAATTCAAATTAATTTGGATGGGTTTACGTGGCGTTCTTCAATTCCTAAATCAAAATTATGATTCTTTGGGATATCGTCTTTTTTTAGGTCTTGAATTCTATTTTCAAACAATATTTCAGTATTTACCCACTTGTATTTAGTTTGATGATTTTAATTGAACCCTGATACAAACACAGGGAAGTTGCACCACTTTCTCTTGTGTCTAGCATCAGCGGTTTTAATTTAAAGTAATACTATAATAATTTTAATATATTTAAATCTTGTACAATCTCTTAGAATGAAAAATGAAGGCCGTGATTAAAAAAAATTAAATCAAATTTTGTTATGTGAATCCGTCCATATTTGGTTGTTGAACTAAATTAAACCCATCTTAAACCAACCGTTGATGAGACCCACTATTTTTTAATTTCCCATAAAAAAAAAGTTAAACACATCTCAACTCACTTAATACATTAAGATCACATTTGGATGTTGAGCTAAGTTGAGATGTGTTGAGTTTTTTATGAATAATAGTGAGTTGAGATGGAGAGTGAGTTTTGTGGGACCTACCGAAGATGAGTTTAGATGTGTTTGGATGTTGAAATGAGTTTAAATATATTTATAAAAAGTTAAAAAATGTTGCAGATTCTACGTGTAAAAAGGTGTTAAGTTGAAAAAAGTTGTTAGTCCCACGTATTGGTTTTGAATTGAGATAAGTTTAGTAATTTGAGAGTTTGGTGTTTAGATATTAGATTCAACTTAAAATTAGAATAAATTCAGTTGATTTCAATTGAGTCTTATTTCGAAAGAGAGTTTTAACCTAAAAAATTAAATTCATCTCAATTTAAAAAAGTTAAATCTATCTCATTGGTATCCACAAAATATTACTATTCATAATTCAACTCAATTCATCTCATTTCAACGTCTAAATGTAATCTAATAATACCATACTTTTTTAAATGAATTATAGGAGAGTTATAAATTGGTGCAATTATTTTTCCAGAATTAATATAATTTAATAAATAAGCTCTCAATGGAAGACAGGAATGCAAATGCAATGCGGACTTAGTTGGACCCGCAATTGAAGGATTTGTTTGTTTGTTTCTCTAAAATGGGCATATCCCGCACTCCCATTATTTATTATATTCATCCAAATGAGTTTCTACAATTTAAATAATTAGATATTATGAAAGGCCAAAAATAGATATGAGAAACCCAATAATTCAATATTCTTTATATATATAGTAATGTCAGCGTTAGCGTGAATGAATGATTATCTCCATGTTATATACTACGGAAAAATTTAATTATAAGTATAATTGTGTATTAATCTGTGACGCCCTCAAATTTCGCTTGGGATTGAACGAACATTTGAAGCGTCGAGACATGCAACACAAGGTTACCTGCCCCCGTTCATGACATATAAGATGCAATGTTCCTAACATGCATCTAGAATTATGCAATATTCGCAGCGGATAATCTTTTTCTTTAGCAATACTATGCACCAAACTAAATATATCCCAAATACTTGAAACATAATTCATACATAAAGGCATACTAAAAAGCCGTGATCATCACACTAGTCCAAAATGGTTGTGATCAAAAGAATACTTGAGATACAACTCCAAAAGTACAAGTATTAACCTAAGTTAAATACTATACCATCATCAACATCGCACCGTGGCCTAGTCGACCGTATTCAGTTGGTGGTGTTTTATTTAAAGTGTTTTATTTAAAATAAAACATTTACGCGTTTTTAATCAGTGTTTTAATTCACCGTTGAATTATTTGAGGATCCCAAAACGTAGGATTGAAGTTTATTACCTAGGCTCCTACCCTTTTTCCTTCATTTTTCCTTTTTTCTTTTTTTTCCTTCTCTTTCCTCTCCTTCTCTCCATGGTCGACTTACACCCTTCCACCATAGCTGATCGGTTCTAGCTTCCTACCGGCGCCACCTCCGGCCGCCGTGCCTCACCTCCACCTCCGGCATGTCCCTCCCTCACCGGCGAACACATCTGCACCGGAGGTGTGCAACGCCGGCCACCAATTCTCTCTCTCTTCCCGTGCTCTTACCGTCGCCGCCCCTTTGACCGCCCGTTTCTCCGCCGTCCGGTGGAGGTGTCGTACACCACCCCCGCCATTCTCTTCCCCTTTCACCATAGTTCATACACACCAATTTTCAGAGCCATCGGACCAGCCGTTAGTCGCCGAGAGCCCCCGGAAGTTGCTGCCCCTGCCCTGTTTTCTCCCCTGTTGCCGATTTCTTTCTCCGCCCAGAACCGCCGCTCGCCGGCGGCGTGGACTACACCACCCACCCAGATTTCTTCCCCTCTCACCGGTGAACATCCCCTCCAAGTTTCACCTCCATCCGAGCCACGGTTAGCCGCCACTCTCGCCTCCAAACAAATGGGTTTTTAAGGCTTTTCACCATTTTGGACCACCATACACGGCCAAATCAGCCACCAAGCACCACCATTGGATTCACCACATCAAGGGCTTCCTCCCCATGTCTTTCTTTTTCCCAAACTCTCACTTTTTCTCATATGGGTTTCTCAAAACACCCGTTCGGTTGCACCACCGTGCGCCGCCGTACACGGCCACCCGTGGTGTTTCACCACCACCATCTTGTTCCTCTCATCCTCATGAACCTCTCCAAGAAATTTCATGGCCAACGGAGCTTCGTAGAGCTCACACTCTCCCGCACTCTCCAAGGCCAAAAATGGTTTCAAACGGCCGATCTGCCGCCGTTAGCCACCGTCCGACCACCACCTCGCCACCACAGCTCCACCACATGTTCCTCTACCTTTCCCTAGCTTTCCATGAAGTTCTATGGCTTTTCGCTACCTCGCGTCTCCTCCGCTCACCGTTCGGAGTTACTGTTCACGGCGTGATGCCGCCGTGCTCCGCCACCTTTGACCATCACAAGGCGACCGTGAGTCTTCCAAGACCACGCCTAGCCTTTCTCAAGCCCAAACTACCACTTTATGTGGTGGACAGACACCGTACCGCCACGTATGCTCCTCCGACGCATGTTCGTGACGAGCAGCGAGCGACGCACGGGTTATCCCGTCGATGGTATAACCCTCTATCTTTAGTTATTTATGTTTAACATAGTTGATTTGGTTGGCTGTAGACTGTGTAGTTAGTGTTTGTGGAGTTCGCTGCGTAGTTGTGAAACGAAGTGTGGTTGTGAAGTGTTAGGCTTGATTTTGTAGTTTTGTGGACTGTGCTGTGAAGTATAGGCGTGAGATGGATGCCGTAGATGTGATACGGCGGGTTGTGTGAAGAGAATACGCGTGTAGCGTATTCTGTGTAATGCAGCGACGCGCGACGTGCGCTGTAGTGATGTGGGTCGTAGAAGGAAGGGAGTACGCATGTAGTGTACTCCGTGTGGTATGGCGATGCATCGTGTGATGTGCATCGTGTTGATGAGTGTTGTAGCGAAGGAAGTACGCGTAGCGCGTACTCCGTGTCGCGTAGCGATGCACCGTGAGACGTGTATCGCAGTGATGGGTTTTGTAGTGTGAATGGAAGAGAGTTCACGTGAGTGTACTCTGTACTAAGTCGTGATACACCGGATGGCGTGTCACGAAGGGTTGGATGGCGTAGCAGAGAAGTGTGGAGCGTATGGTGTAGTGTTGGGAAACTGTATGACAGTGTCCCGAAGCAGTGATGATATGGATTATAGTCCGGGGTGACTGGTGTCATCTTGTGGTTGACTATGGCTAAGAGTATATGGATTGAGAAATGAGTTGTTTGTTTGGTTGTTATTGATAATTTTAATGAACTTGTTTTAGTGCAAAGGCTTTCTGAAGTCAATTTATCTCTTCCGAGTATAGTGAAACCTCAAGTTGGCCGTGGTGTTGCAAGTGCTTACAATATGGCAATTGAGTTCAGAAGTGAAAATCTTAAGGACTTGAGTGTTCCTCTTCCAGCTGNAATGGAAGAGAGTTCACGTGAGTGTACTCTGTACTAAGTCGTGATACACCGGATGGCGTGTCACGAAGGGTTGGATGGCGTAGCAGAGAAGTGTGGAGCGTATGGTGTAATGTTGGGAAACTGTATGACAGTGTCCCGAAGCAGTGATGATATGGATTATAGTCCGGGGTGACTGGTGTCATCTTGTGGTTGACTATGGCTAAGAGTATATGGATTGAGAAATGAGTTGTTTGTTTGGTTGTTATTGATAATTTTAATGAACTTGTTTTAGTGCAAAGGCTTTCTGAAGTCAATTTATCTCTTCCGAGTATAGTGAAACCTCAAGTTGGCCGTGGTGTTGCAAGTGCTTACAATATGGCAATTGAGTTCAGAAGTGAAAATCTTAAGGACTTGAGTGTTCCTCTTCCAGCTGTTGTGCAGTTCCTCGTGTTCGCGCTCTATTCTCATAGAACGCGACGATCGAGGTAAGTTAGCCTCTAACTTACTATCAGTTTATTGTGTATGTGTGATGGGTAAGGGAACTACAATTTATGTATGTATGTTATCGTATATGCCATGTCATGCTATGTCATTACATGTTTATCTGTTAAGTATGATTTAATCTCTCATGAATATTTATCTGTTACACAATCTTTTCTGTCATACAATGTTGTATGTTATAAGTATGCCATGTTAAGTATGCCATATGATACATGTATGCCATTAAATGTTTATGATTAAATCATATTGTGCCATTTACAAGCATACGCCATGTTAGAAAAGTATATGATATTAAATAATATCTCATGCATTAAGAAAGATAAGACATGTTATGTTACGTATAATACGTGGGGCCACAACAACTGTGGAGTACGTATTATATTTTATGTTACTTATAATGCGTGGGGCCACAACAACTGTGGAGTACGTATTATATTTTATGTTACTTATAATGCGTGGGGCCACAACAACTGTGGAGTACGTATTATATTTTATGTTACTTATAATGCGTGGGGCCACAACAACTGTGGAGTACGTATTATATTTTATGTTACTTATAATGCGTGGGGCCACAACAACTGTGGAGTACGTATTATATTTTATGTTACTTATAATGCGTGGGGCCACAACAACTGTGGAGTACGTATTATATTTTATGTTACTTATAATGCGTGGGGCCACAACAACTGTGGAGTACGTATTATATTTATGTTACTTATAATGCGTGGGGCCACAACAACTGTGGAGTACGTATTATATTTTATGTTACATGAAGTATGGGGCCACAACAACTGTGGAGCATACACTACATGAGACACAGCAATTGTGACATGTAGAATACGTGGGGCCACAACAACTGTGGAGTACGTATTATGTTTTATGTTACTTGAATACGTGGGGCCACAACAACTGTGGAGTACGTATTAACGCACGTTATTAATCAAGACAATTGAATAAGATTCCAAGTTTATGTTAAGTCCAGTTTCAGATCAAATACATGATAAGTCAAGTTTTAGATCAAGTCCATGTTATGTTATACTCACGTACATGTTATGTTCAAGTTTATGTTATTTTCAAGTTCTTATTTATGTTATGCAGGTTTACGTTCATGCTATATTTCAAGTCCATGTTATGTTTCACGTTCATGTTATGTTGTTTGTTCATGTTATGTTTTAAGCTTAAGTTCATGCCATGTTAAGTCAAGTTCAGTTCACGCTTAAGTTCTGGTTAAGTCATGCTATATGTCAAGTTATACTATGTTTATGTATGACTATAATTATGCATTTATGCTTTTACTGCCATGCATGCATTTTTAACCTGTGTGTGAGTTTTATGTTAACTTACTGAGATTTGTAATCAAATCTCACTGTGGTAGTCCCAACTACCATTCCCCCCGAATGGTAGATCTTGTTACAGGACCCAAAGGAGAATTGGAATCTGACGATGAATTAAGGTAGAATATTATTTTATAAACTAAAATTTATAAAATAATATTTCCTCATCATTATATAAAATGATAAAGTACCGTTAATTAATCGAAGATGATAAAACCAATTAATTTAAATAAGAGTTTTCAACGTAAAATTAAACATCTTAATATCTTAAAACAACTAAAATATTTAATCTAAGTAATTATCCACAATTATAATATTTTCAGAGCTCATTAAATTATTATAATTGTGCTACTTTAAAAACAAGCTTATCTAATATTTTGAAATTCGATGGATAAGATCCAGGAAAACGCCATCGAGGTACAACGCTTAGGATAAAACTGTTCATGATTTTACAGCTGTCGGTGAAGAACAAATTACGTGATTTACGGAAAAGATAATCTATACGCGTGATTCCAGATGAGGGTAAAGAAGAGAGAGATGTGATTGCTGTCGGGAAAGAATCCAAAACTGATAATTTTAGCGGGCTGTTACATAATCTGTCCATTAATTTAATATGATTGATCAAAAAGTAGAATTTATTAAAAACAGTGTTAATTTAAATTTTAAGTATGAAGAAATTAGTATTAGTACGTAAATTAATATGAGATTTTACTTGTATGTAGTAAAACTCATATACCACTCCTATCAGTGACAAAATTAATGTCAAAGCATGTGCTAATCATTGATCAATTAGCCTAAGCCAGATAAAAGAGCCCTAATCTCTTCCATATCTTTGAGATAGTCTCCAAGTTTATGCCAATTTTTTTCTACTTTTTTTTTTAATTACAATTATCTTGAAAATTTGTGATGTCTTTGAGATACCTTTGAAAATTTATATTAAATTTTTTTAAATTCTAAAATAAAAATTATACTAAATAATTATAATTTAACAATAGATTAATTTTATAATTTTTTATTTAACTTTTTCTATCTTTTTTTTCTAAAATTCTATAAGAGCAATTGGCCTAGTCATTGTCAAGTCCAAAGTTTAGCTAGAATCTCACCTTTTAGCTATAACATCAACTTTTAATTAGATGGATCCACATTGGACTAGTCATCTTAAAGATAGAATAATAATATAATATTAATATGATTAAAAATATTTTATTTTATTTTATCTAAAACATAAATAATGAGAATAGGGCTCCGTCTTGGTTTGACCGAAGTCTGCTACAACAGTATCTTGAAGTTGCATGCGAAGTTCGATCTATGGATCTACCTTAAAAATATTAATTAATATGCTGCTTGCCGTGAATTTTGGGTTCGAGTGTGATGGGCTGATGTATTATTTACCCTTAAATTATTTTATTTTCTAAAACAATCAGATTGACAATTTAAATAAATATTATCTAATTTAAATAAAATAAAAATTAATGATATTATTGCTTTTGTTCCAATTCGAAAGACCCAGTAAATGTTCTATATATGGATATTATTTTTTGTAGGTTTGTACATTACACTTTCATCTTACAATATAAAATGTGACATCTTTATTATTTTTAAAAAATAAAAATTAATGGACAACATCTCGTTGTTATAATGAAATAAAAATGTGGTAAGTATAATTTTTCACGCATTCAACGTTAAATTAAAAGCAGAAGGTTGATCATTCAAAAAAAAAGCAGAAGGCTGTGTACTTGGACGTACAATAGTCGTTGCCGGCTTTCGACAAATGTTTGCCACATTTATTGATTTTCACGTACAACTGTGGTTGCCGGATTTCCAATAGATACGAACTGATTTAAGTAATAATATTTTCCCAAAAATTAAAAAGAAATTAGAAGATATAGATTCATATCGTACGGCATCAGCATGCTGCATGCAGTGAATTCAGGTGAATTTTGTGCAAAAATGTGAGAATCGTTGGAAATGGAAATATTTCTGATCAGTCTCTGCTCGTTTGCTTTGCCATCGATCATGAGGAATCATATACGAAGTAATAATGCTTTATATACCGTTGTAAAATCTGTAAGTGTCCGTACAGTCATTAAAAAAATGATTATTAAAAAATTAATTTTTTTTTATATAGATAATATATATTTTTATTTTTAAAATAATTATACAATACTTATATACTTAAAACTGTAATTATTATTTTTTTAATTTCTTATAATATATTAAATTATAAAATATTTGTTTTATATAAATTAAATCTAACGTATGATATATATATAATCACGTTAAAATATCTTTTCATTCCACCACGTGATGGTTAATTAATTTATAGACTCCAATGTAATATAGCGAGATAAACAAAGTTATCAACAATCATCCACACCAACGACCTTTCAACAAAAAAAAAAAAAATCCACACCAACGTAGTGGTTTTTTTTTTAAAGAGCATAAGATGTCATTTGGGAAGCGTTTATATGTGTGTATATTCATATGTATTTAATATATTCATATAATGCTTTAATTCGTGACTAAATTAAAGATGACATGTAAAGTGCAGTACTTTTACCAATATTTTGAATACCGTACCGGTTAAAGTACTGGAACAAAATATTTCAGTACCAGTACCGTTTTATGAACCGTTTCAGAATAATCGATATATGAATAGATTATATATATAAATATATATTAATTATATTTCAAAATAATAATCTATATATGAATAAATTATATATAAATACATATATATATATATATAAATTTGGTTTGAATTAAAAATAAAAAAATGAACTTGTATGAAAAAAAAAATAAATAAATAAAAGACGAAATACTGATACGTAAGCAGTTACAAACTGAAATATCGACCAGTACAGCGGTATTTAGACTAATATAAAATAGATAAAATTTTTATACCGAATCAATAACTGATACGGCATGTACCGATACAAAATTTAAAACAGTGTCTTTTACACGTCCCTAGCCTAAAGGCATCATTTCAATTCGGCAATTTATGATATTATTATTAAATCAGAAATAATATTTTTGTAACTAGGCACCTTCTAGATCTCATCAATAATATGATATGTTTTTAAAAAAACGAAAACATCTATTACCAAACAAGGCCTTATTCTCTTTCCGCTCCGGATCAAATATGAGCGTCATATATATATAACAAAAATAAATATTAATATAAGATCAAGAATTTAATGATCATTTAGTTAATTATACCATTATAATTATAAATAAATATTTTAATTCGTTTCACATATGATACACTCTTTATGTAAATTAAACATATATATATGTGTGTGTTTCTGTGATATGCCGGAATCAATAATGTTGAAATATTAGAAGGGTCGACGAGGACTCCACTGAGGAGCCATGAGACGTAACATTTTCATATGAAAAATGATTCAATCGTGTTTGTTCAATTGAAGACCAAAGTAGGAGGGCCCATCTAATTAGCAAACAAAATGATTTACTTTAAAAGGGTATTTACTTTACACTAATATATAACTTTAATTTGTCAAAATATATATATATATATATATATATATATAATTTTAATTGATAAATTGATTAAATTATTATTTTTTATTTAAAAAAAAAGGGGTCTAGTTTCAGTGTCTCTCTCCAATATAATCTAGTCTTTCTTGCCGAAACCCCCGCCAAAAACCATCCCCTATTTTCTTTGTTTTAACAGGAGTGGAGCTCGGAGTCTTTGCTTCTGACTCCATATCCTTCTCCCTTCCTCTTCCCTTGTATTCATATTTTTTTATATAGAATTGAAAGAGTTAGTTTATATACCATCTCTAAATAGAGACTGTTCATGCAATTATATTTATTAAAAAAATTAAAATTAAAATAAATTTTTTTTTTAAATAATTTTTTTTTCCTTTTATCCCATACTCAAGATTACAAATAGAATTTATCATAGTTGAAAATAGTGTCAGTCTGATATACTCGTTTACGATGTCAAACGACTCTCACAACTCTCTGATTAATGGTCTATTGGTTCTTCCCATAAATGTCATCAAACGACGAGTGTGCGGGGCTGATAAAGTGTTATTGCTTATCCAAAGTGTTATTAGTTGAAATGCGTACAGTTGTTTTTGTAATTTTTTTAATTCATATCATTTTATTTATCTAATTATTATATATATTTTTTAAAATTTCTATATAAAATAAAAGAAACAATTCAACTTTCAACTTTCATCTTAACTGTAAAAACTAACAAGTAACCTAAAAATATTAAAATTAAACAAGCATACTCTATTATTTTTAGAAAGTATGGTGTATAAAATATAAAATACATATAATAAAGTACTTACATGTCATAATTTAATTTAAAAAATAAATTTTAATATAATAATTCTTATCCTCAACGCAGCCCAAAGCGTCTTTAAATTCGCCAAATCAGGTTAGTTGGCTTATAATCAGTTTCTGTCTGTTAAGTCGCAGTTATAACTTCGTCTTGATGAATGCTATGATGCTTTTCTCTCAAAAAAAGAAAAAAAAAAATCGCCAAATCAGCAAACCGGTCCCTCTAAAAAATAGTTCACTTCTTACGTTACATCTTTATCTAATCAAGGATCATGATTGGTATATCAATATGTTATTGTAAAACAATAAATTCAACTCTGTACAACTCGCTACAGTATCCAACGTACCAATAGATCATTAACGTGCAGTTTGAAATTTTTAATAATGATAATTAAAAAAATTAAAAGTTAAATAAAATATTATTATTTTAATATTTAAAAATATTAAATTATATTTTATATTTTATATAAAAATTTATATAATAAAATGACATTAAACACTTATTAAATTCAAATGGTGCTCAGTCAAAATTCTCATTCATGACTGATTCAATTAATTCGATTAAAATTGCGTCGAAGGTGGGGAATTAAATAATAAATTGGTCTGGAAAATCTTTTTTTGATACGTGCTGTGTTAATTATCAAGAATATATTTCATGTATCCTTAATTATCTTATCAATATATATAACTTTGGCTCAGAGAAAATTGATCATAGATTAGTAAAATGTACATAAAATAAAATAAAACTTTGAAAATTTCAGTAATTATTGATAGCCATGAGCACCTGACACACTAATCATGAAAGGTCGAGATTGATCGAGAATTAATAAATAATAAATTAATAATAAAATAAAAAGAGTTTGGAACTTTATATATGTTAAATGGTCGTGCATGGATGGTAGTAGCATAATGTTTATATTCCCTCTCCGTCAATCCCTTGTATTCAATCAATCTACTGTTGATGGACACGACGTAAAGTGAATCAGGTTTAGGGTTCCTGTCACCCTCCTCTTACCCCCCACCCACCCTCTTCTCCATATTTCAAACCAGTGACGTCTCTGATCAGCTGTCTCCCCGTTGCTTTTGCTTTTATTCTTACGCTGTTTCCATCATGGACTCTCTCGCTCTCTCTCTCTCTCTCAAAGCCTATCAACTGAGGAGCAGAGTTGAAGATGAAAGTTAATTATAAATAGGAAGAAGTTGAAATGGTTTAAAGAATTTTTGTAAGATTTATTTAAAATAAATTTAGATATATTTAAATATTAAAATAAATTTAAATGTATTTATTAAAAATTAAAAAAAAATTATAAATTTTACATATAAAAAGACGTTGAATTAAGATAAATTTTATGATTTAAAAATTTAATATTTTGATGTTAGATTCAGTTTAAAATTATACTAAATTGAGAACAATTTAATTTAAGATCAAAGGGGTCTCAAACTGTGTTCGGTAATGCATTTGACATGCACTTGGGACATGCACAAGTGTTCGGTAATGCATTTCTTAGTTTCACTCATTAACAATACCCCCGGCTATGAAACATAAATCAGTACGGCCGGGCACAAGCATTTAATCAATTATAATCAACCAACTTAACTACCCCTCAATCCTCATCAACATTAACTTCTTAACTGGCCTTTAGCTAGCTAGGTAACTTTTACGAGTATTACCCCTATTAACACTATATCATAAGACAATCATATCTGTATAATTATACAATATTTTATAAATTGTTCCTACGATCGAAAGGGGATTTTCACTCTATTTCCTATACATCTGAACTAGCAAATTAATAGCATCAACACACACACACACATATATAAATATATCCTACTATATACGTGTCGTTTATGTCATTCATCTTGAAGCATAACTTCATACTCCCAATTAGGTTATCAATGATGCTGCATGCCAAATATTAGGATAATTGGTACGTACGTGTCATTGCATGAATGAGCTGGCTGTCCACTGCCTAGCTATATATATAGGCACGGGACACTTCCCATTTCGTGTATTTCCTCATTTTCGGACACATGCATAGTCTTGACTCTTGACCAAATAATTCCACTCTTTGCAGGCACTATGCTCAGAACTCTATAAATTTCCATATTAAATCTCTTGGAGTACCTTATCTAAATATTTCCCTTTATGATCTTTTGCACCATATCTTCGAAAAATAATTACAAATAACTTTATATTTCCTTCTTATTTTTAGAATTTTTTTCTTATCTTAAATATTTCTTAAAAAAAATCACACTTTTATCAAATTTCTTTATATAATATTGTAAAAGTTAAGTTCCCACCTGATCATATCATATATATTAAAAAAAAAATCAATGCATAAAATGATTTATCTCATATTTATTATTTTCCACATAAATTTCTCGAACATGCTAAATGGTTTTTTGATTTATTAATTTATCTCCAAAGATTACTTGCATCTAAATTTTTTTAAGAGTAATGATGTATATATAATTTTTTATAATTATTTTATAACTTGTTTAAAATTAATTAATATAATTGTGTCACTTTATTAAAAAATAATTTTAATTATATATATGATTATATTATATTTTAAATAAAATTGTAAAATAATTATAATCGAATGGAAAGTTGATATTTTGCTTTCTTTAAACTTTTTCGTGGAGACAAACCTATGCGCGAGGCTCCAACCTTTTTGCTTATGAGAAAAAAATGTACGTAGGGGTACAATATTAATGGTGGAGAAGTGGCAAAATGCTCTCACCATCCATAGGAGCTGTTCAAAGGAGTGGAACGATATATATATATATATATATATATATGAGATAAAGCTATAGAAGTAGAGGCTTAGGCTAGAGAGAGGGGGAGATCAGAGACATTCGGACTGTCCCAGTGCCACTAACTTTACCGGCTTTTCTTTTTGAAAAATTATATTGCTTGGATAGCGATCGAAACAACATGAGATAGTTTAAAAAAATTAAAAATTAAATAAAAAAAATTATTAAAAAATTATTTTTTAATATTATTATTATTTTAAAATTTGAAAAAATTGAATTGTTTATTATATTTTATATAAAAATTTAAAAAAATTATAATGACGAGATAAGATGTGATGAAATGGTTTTTGATACTCGTACCAATATGATATCGTGTTGCTGATTATATCCTGCCATGAGTTAGTCTACTTACAGTCTTCATTTAGAAACTACTCATACAAGTCCATGCAATTATATTTAAAAAAATTTTAAATTACAATTATATTTTTTTTAAATAATATTTTTTTTTCTTTTTACTCTCATTTATCAATGGGACATGCAGTCCCAAACTCAAGGTTGTAAATAGAATTTCTCATCCCGTTAGAGTATTATCACTTTCCAAATAAATATTTTCATTTTTGAACAAAATTATATGAAAGGGAAGTTAATTGTCCCCCTCATCTATAAGAATATATATAAGAATGGAAATTTGGTGAAAAATATTTGGCTTTATGTTATAGTAAGGAAAGTTTTTTGACATTTATAACTATTACAAATAGCTTCAGTTATCATATCAATTAATACCTTTTAGACATGAATTCATTGTATATTTTTTTAGCATTAAAAATAATTTCGAGACCTATTAAAGTCGTGTTTAGTATGTAAACATGTTAAGGTCCTATCAAGTCGAGTTGGAGTCTTCACCTGCAAACAAGAGGTAAAATGGGTTTAGTGTGGTCCAAGAAACTTCCAGTACCTAAGTTAGTCTCTTCGTATGTATAATAATAGTTGTACATGGAATGTAGCTTTTATATGAAGTTCAAAGAGAATATTATGTCTTTCATGTTAGGGTCAAGCCGTCCCAACCATGCCTATTTTAATCGGGGCATTTAATGTGATGTGGTGTTATGAGGTAGGGCTTTTAATGCAACGCAACCCTTTAGCTGGTACATTTAATGTGGCTTGGCTTTCAAGGCGTGTCTCAATGGTGGGTAAATGACACGGTCACTTTTGGCGCATTCGCCAAGGAATGGTGGGTTGCTCCCCTATTTACTTGTTGACGTAAATCCTTTAACATGAGATGTCAGAGTTGGCACGTCTCATCTATTCCCCTTAGTCTGATTTTCGGTACTAAGCACTTTCTTATTCTGATACAACTTTAAGGGCTAGACCCTTTGGACGACTTTGAAACCGTTGGAAGGGAAGGCTTGGTCGAGATGGGCCAAACCCCAGCTAATGTAACAGCCCGCTAAAATTATCAGTTTTGGATTCTTTCCCGACAGCAATCACATCTCGCTCGTCTTAACCCTCTATCTTTAGTTATTTATGTTTAACATAGTTGATTTGGTTGGCTGTAGACTGTGTAGTTAGTGTTTGTGGAGTTCGCTGCGTAGTTGTGAAACGAAGTGTGGTTGTGAAGTGTTAGGCTTGATTTTGTAGTTTTGTGGACTGTGCTGTGAAGTATAGGCGTGAGATGGATGCCGTAGATGTGATACGGCGGGTTGTGTGAAGAGAATACGCGTGTAGCGTATTCTGTGTAATGCAGCGACGCGCCGCGCGACGTGCGCTGTAGTGATGTGGGTCGTAGAAGGAAGGGAGTACGCATGTAGTGTACTCCGTGTGGTATGGCGATGCATCGTGTGATGTGCATCGTGTTGATGAGTGTTGTAGCGAAGGAAGTACGCGTAGCGCGTACTCCGTGTCGCGTAGCGATGCACCGTGAGACGTGTATCGCAGTGATGGGTTTTGTAGTGTGAATGGAAGAGAGTTCACGTGAGTGTACTCTGTACTAAGTCGTGATACACCGGATGGCGTGTCACGAAGGGTTGAATGGCGTAGCAGAGAAGTGTGGAGCGTATGGTGTAATGTTGGGAAACTGTATGACAGTGTCCCGAAGCAGTGATGATATGGATTATAGTCCGGGATGACTGGTGTCATCTTGTGGTTGACTATGGCTAAGAGTATATGGATTGAGAAATGAGTTGTTTGTTTGGTTGTTATTGATAATTTTAATGAACTTGTTTTAGTGCAAAGGCTTTCTGAAGTCAATTTATCTCTTCCGAGTATAGTGAAACCTCAAGTTGGCCGTGGTGTTGCAAGTGCTTACAATATGGCAATTGAGTTCAGAAGTGAAAATCTTAAGGACTTGAGTGTTCCTCTTCCAGCTGTTGTGCAGTTCCTCGTGTCTCGCGCTCTATTCTCATAGAACGCGACGATCGAGGTAAGTTAGCCTCTAACTTACTATCAGTTTATTGTGTATGT